>JASVEL010014031.1:0-252485 GCA_032618575.1 Nicotiana noctiflora
AATCCCGTCTTGCATAATTGGAAAGCTGATGGAAAATTTCGCAGTCATTTCTTGCAAACAGACTCTATTGGGGAATTTTGATGAAAGGAGAAAGATAAAAGGAAACAGAATAAAAGACAAAAAGGAAGATGACTCTCTAAAAAGAAAAATTATAAAGTAAACCTATCAAACGTGGATACCAACTCTAATGGACATGACATGCACATATAACCTATCCTCCATCGTTAAACCGCCTTTTGTAATCTCCGCCTGGGCTTTCCCATCTGATTTCCAATCTTCGTTCGGCTTGTAGTGCCCGAGGGATTATCATTACCAAGCCTCTCTCATTTCGGTTTTTCTCTCAGCTTTCATCGCCTTATGGTGCCTGTGAGGGTTTTCACCGCTAAGACTCTCTCATTTGTGTTACTTTTTCGTTGGGGATTGGTGGTGTTACCGTTAAGACTTCCCTATTTTCTGCTGGAGGTCGGAGTCTTTCTGCCGGGAATCAGAGTGTTATGTCCCGATGAAACTTCTCTCATTTTGCCTAACTCAGCCTCTTTTGAAGATTGGTCAAAAGGTCTTTCTTTGGACCGTAATGTGGGTTTGGACATGGCTAGAAAGAAAGGGTATTAAAGGCTCAAAATAAAACAAATGGGGTTCAAAATTACAACCTTCGGAATCCTATATTTTCCTTACATAAACACTTTTTTTTTTACTGCCCCTGTTTCTTGCTTGGGAATTTTTTTTTTTTTTGGTTTTTATTTACATTATGACCGAGCTGTGAAGCGCCTACGTATCCTCTTTGAGGAATCAGGTCAAACGTAGTTCCCATTTTCAAGTTTCTCTTTTTCATTTTTTCATTTTTTTTTCTTTTCTCTTTCTTTCCTTTTCGGTTGTTTTTGTTTTTCTCTTTTCTTTCTTTATCTTCCCCATTTGGGTTTCTAATTTTGGTACCGATTCCGAAGCAGGGGTGTGAAAGAAATCAAAATAAGGCTCGAAGGGTTAACGAAGGATAAAGTGTTTGGGTAGCAGAACAAAATGCCTTCGTCATTCCAATCTTCAAATCATACCAAGTGCAAACAACACGATTAACATTCGTCATATCTTTAAAGCATGGTTGGACAACACTCTCATTTTCATTATTATGAACGAACCCACGTCAATTTGGCCAGCTTGCCCTTGACTATTTCCTTTTTACTTGCCCCGGTTTCACATGACTCGGGATCCAAGTAATCTCAAATTGTTTTTATTTCCTTTAAATGACCCGATCATCTTCCAATTGTTTCATGATTAACTTTTAGAATTAAGCCACAATTATGTGTGCGCATGTCGTGTCACTAGATCCGGCGTTTGAACACAAGACAAATCTAAAGGGTAAAAAGAACTAAATAAACAAGACGCCCGAAAGTAACAAAAAGACCGAAAGCTTCATTAAAATAATGACGAAATGGTTTTAATGACAAAACAAGCAAAACAAACCAGAGTACAGCCCTGAAACAAAACTGGGCAAGACCAAAGCAAGCTGCTAGGACAAAAACGGAAGGACAAGAGGGTTTGCCCACAAGACAAAGTCCGAATTACAACCCTGAAAATAACTCGGACAACAGAAATGACAACAAAAATGAACCACCAAAGTCCCGGCTAGCTGACCAAAAGATGGAGTGTCTTCCCAATTACCAAGCACAACATTTTAGCCACTAAGTTCTGCATCAATATTGCCGAGGCTGCCATCTGCTTCAACATTTTTAGCTTCGGTCAATACACCCCCCAGAGGATTCGTGTGCTCTCTGTCATCGTCATTGATCATAATCAACCACCCTTTTTGAATCATTCTTTCTATTTCCTTTTTCAAAGTACGACAACTCTCGATGTCGTGCCCTCTGACGTTGGAATGGTATGCACATCGTGCAGTAGGATCGAAGCTTCTTGCACGTGGATCGGGAGTATATCCGGGGAGTGGTGTAATCAGGCCGACATGTTTTAACTTTTCAAACAGGCTTGCATAGGATTCTCCGATAGGGGTAAGAGCCTTTTCTTGCTTCAGCAGCCTCTCCTCCCTAAACGCCTTATTTGGCCTGAAACCTGACCCGGTGGGTTTCCGGTAGGTTCGTGGGGGTTGGTAGGCCTTTTGTGAGGCTGGGTAACTGGAAGGTGAAGTACGGTTTTGGGTGTCCCGGGGAGAGTAGTGGTGTTGGGGACGGGAGTAGTGTTGTGAAAACATAGCTGGGGGACGAGCAATTGAGCTACTCGAGTGGCTGGAAAAGCTGTGGTAGGTGGGTATATATGGAGAGTGTGAGGGATTATCTGGCATCGGGTGCAGTGTACGGGTAAGGACAGAGTCTAGGAAGCTGGGTGGTGGCGGGGGTGGTGCTTTTCCATCCATCCACGCCCGATACATGTCAGCCACATGTTGTCTCAGTACTTTGACTTCTTCTACTAACCCGCGGTTCCGTTCAACCAGCTGTTGTCGGGTATCAACCCACTCAGTGTTGAGATTCTGTGCCATTGTCCTCTGACTTTGTGTTACAGGGAAGAGCTATTTTGGAACCACAACCAACCACCTTTTTCTGAAAATTGACACAACAAAACGAAGACACCACGTTAGTATTAAGATGTTCCGCATATTCAATCCTTATCATTTTTTTTTAATATATATACATATACGGTTGTGGTCGAATCTTATGGAGATTGCCTACGTATCATGACCCCGCATGAATCAGACCGAGCGTAGTTCTTGCAAATTAATGCAAGAAATAAAGAGATGTTTATTTGATTTTTTTTTTTGATTTTTTTTTTCTTTGAAGGAAAATTATAGAAGCCGACTCCAACTACAAACTTGTGTAGGAAATTTCTATAAGAAAAAGAATATTTTTTTGGTGTCAATTATGACTATTTCTACAAAATTGGCCACAAAATGGCTTATTTGACAAAATGACTATTTTTGCAAAATTTACTTAAGAAAGATAAACTTGAAATTTTTTTTTTATCTTGTGGCTCATGGGGCATCGTTCGGCGTTACCATAAACCAACACAAGACTATTTTTCATAAATTGGCCATGTAATGGCTTATTTAGACAAAGTGGCTCTTTTTGCAAAATTTTATTTAAGAAGATGCAAATTCAAAATTTTTATCCTGGGGCCCATGGGGCATCGTTCAGCACCGACACAGGCCAACACAAGACTGAGAAAGTTTAAATGCCAAATGTGGCTATTTCAGCAAAACCGGCCATGTAATGGCTTATTTGATAAAGTGGTTATTTTTGTAAAGTTGAGTGATGACTCAAACTTGATTTTGCGGATACGGCCTTTCGACATTCCCGCGAGGAAATATTTCAGGGTTGTGCCCAAAATTATTTACAAAGACTCAAAGTGGCTATTCTTGCAAAAATAGCCTTCCGGCGTCCTTTTGGCGAACATTCGGCTATTTTCAAAAACAGCGTTACTTTGATTTTATTGAAAAAATTAGACACACGTTTTTTTTGATTTTTAAAGGGGTGGTTGGACCAGATAAGGGTTGCCTACGTATCCCACCTAACGGTGAGAATCAAACCTACGTAGTTCGGTCAAACAAACTACATATGTAAAGTAAACAAACTATTTATTATTTTTTCACACTTTTTTTTTAAGTTTAAAACAAATTTTTTTTTAAAGTAAAAAAAACAAACTATTTTGAAATCACATATTTTTTTTATTTTACAACAAACGTTTTTTTCTTTTTAAGTAAAAAAGAAATAACAAACTATTTTGAAACTATTTTTATTTTATTTTGATCACACATTTTTTATTTTACAACAAACGTTTTTTTTCTTTTTAAGTAAGTAACAAAAACAAACTATTTTGAGACTATTTTTTCATTTTCCTCAATATAACAAAAAACGGTCAGCATGCAAGTCTGAAGCAGATAAATGCGTAAGACAAACAGGATGCAGTAGGATGGTCTTTTCATTTCAGGTCACCTGTCCTAGACGGACCCAACCCCTGTGTTGAGTCCCTAAGTCAAATGCAACATGATGCAAATAAACGTTCCTACTAGGGATCCGGCATGAAGCTTTGTTATTCTAGGTTTAAAAACCCTGGGTTTATTGTTCTAGACCTGGCTTACCCGAGCGGACAGCTCGAGCCGAGGAGGAGGCAGCAACCCGGGAATACAGAAGCTTCACAGGTTTTGCAACTTATCCAAACCTCGTTCTAAAGTGGGAATTAGACACTATACAGAAAAGAAGTCACACGAAGTGCACCCTTCTTCATGATTTAGAAGACTCAGAGAGGAGATTGGTTTCGGCACAGTTTATATGTACAATCCAAAAAATATCAAAGCGGTAAAAGCAACATTTATCACATTAAATACAAACATATCATAAAATCAGATAATAATAAGCCAAATACAACAATTATTCAAAGCTCGAATTCTTAAACCCTGAACCAGTGGTTCTGGGTTTATCCTCCCCAGTGGAGTCGCCAGAGCTGTCACACCTCTTTTTTCCGTACCCGCGCGGGCGCGAATATAAAAGAGAGTTTTTCCAATTAGAGGACAACCAAAACGGGATTCATTTATTAAGAGATTCGGAGTCGCCACTTGGGAGATTTATGGTGTCCCAAGTCACCGGTTTGAAACCCGAATTGAGGAAAGGTTTGACTCTATTTAACGGTCCGCGAACCAGAAATCCGGATAAGGAATTCTGTTAACCCGGGAGAAGGTGTTAGGCATTCCCGAATTCCGTGGTTCTAGCACGGTCGCTTAATTGTCATATTCGGCTTATTTATCTGATTTTTACAGTTATATACTTAATGCAAATTAATATCCCTTTACCGCTTTTATTATTATTATTATTTACGAAAGAGAATGTTGCTTAAAAATATGTTTCGAATCACGTCACATGAAATGCACCCGGATCCTCGACACATTCTTATTCAACATTTTGGGATTTGGATTTGGGCCGCATGAAATGCACGCCCGTATTTAAGAAGGTAAAATTATTAAAATACGCGCCTAGAGCGATTACTTATTTACATTTTTGAGAAGGCCAGGAAATTCGCTAAGAAACGGCACATCTCGAAATCTAAATATTTTACATATACATTTATGAGGGCCCCTGCGATTTGTGTAACTGTTAGGCGAAGCACACTTCTAATTCAAATTTAAAGCGAACTACATCCCGTTATATTTATTTAGGAGTTGATTCCAAATTATTTAAAACATGTTACAAGCCACACTACATGAAATGCGCCTGTGGTTCTTGACACGCTTTATTTAATCTTGTTCAAAATTGGAGTCGGGTCACATGAAATGTACCCCCGATTCCTTTACTCTAATTACGTCGTCTAGTTGAGTAATAATGCACCAATTCCTACAATGTGACAAAGATCCTACTCAACTACAACTGATTCGTGGCAACGTGGATAGCTATGTGATCTTAGTCTACGAAAACTACTGTGAAGATCAATTAATGGTTTTAAAACTGTGACATGATAGCTTGCGTTTTAAAGTTTTTACCTAACTAAGCTAAGTGATATAATATTACTACATTACTGGCCATTATGTTTTTGTGTTGGTTTTTCTACTATGACATTCTACAATACAATTAAATCTCAACTCTAAAATAAAACTAATACTGATGACAGTGTTGGTCTATACGGTATAGAATAGCATTGAAATTTAACTGAGGCTTCACTTTCATTCAACCAAATCACCATTACAGCTTCTAAACGAACAAAGGAATACCTGGAAATTACAATGAGGATAAATCAGTGGCAGCGGCAGAAGACAGCAATAACAACAACCACGATAGGAGAAAACAGGAGCCAAAACACAGCAACAATCAACATCCAGATACAAACTACAGCAGTAACCCAACTCAGCAACCAAACAATGGCCCAGACAGTAGCCAAACGCAAGAATATTAGTGGCCAAACACAAGAATATCAGTGGCCAAACACAATGCTAGCCAACCAGTGACACAACCTCGACCAACGGCAACCAGTGGTAGTCAATCAACAGTCACAGCAGCACAACAAACAACAACAGCACAAGAATAACGACACCAACAGAACAACCGCAATCAAACGACCACTACAGCCTCACAAATAACAGTAGTGACAGAAGAACAAAAAACCAAAGTAGGAGCCACCAGTAAGCAGTCAATCCCCATGTGTTTTATGAGTGTATGTAGGTATCTAGGTTGTGAAATCTATCTCCAGTATTCTCTGTGTGTGTCTGCCTATTTGAATCCTTACTGTATGTGAATGACTATATGCTTTTCAATATCTCTCTATGTGTTTTCGAAATGTATCTTTGCTGTGTGTATCTCTATCCCCTGTCATCTCCCTATCATTCTATATTTATAGCTAAATCCCTTCTACCCTGGATGGCCAGAACCACCCCACCAAAACTCTTGCCCATCCTTACTTCTGTCTAAAACATCAGACTCCCTGCATTCTCCACTATCTAGTGTCCATGTATGGACTAACTCATTAAAAAATGCTGGTGGCAGGACATCAGTGGGATACCCTGTTGTACAGGTTCCACTAGCCCTTTTATGGGCAAGTGATTAAACAATTAACCTTAATCAAATCCTAACAACTGTATCCAACTAACTCCTAATCCAGAATTAAACAAACAACAAAGCCTAAACTTGTGCACTGCATACGGGCAGGCCAGAGCATGAACAAATCATACAAACAAATTAATTTGTTGACGACATTAAACAAACTAGGCATACAAAGCTATTGCAGCATTGAATTTAAACAAGAATTGGCAAAAGAATGGGAATCGACCAAATAAAAGGTCTGTTGAGAAGGGTAGAAGAATGCTTAGAATTTCTGAAGCTAAACATAAACACACACACGGATTACAACCAGCAATCGTAAGGGACACGAATTACCTCAAACGAAATCTGCCGACCCAAGCTTCGAACCATGATTCGGAACTATTGAAGCCAAACGGGCTTTAATCGAGATGTTCTCGATTGGGAACACCTAGACTAAAGTCCCTTGGACTTCAATTACGACTAATTCGGCTCGAATTGGGCTTCTTCAAAAATTAGGGTTCTTGAGACTCGATTTGGGGTTTGGGTAGTTCGGGCTTGATTCGAACCAAGCCAGGGTTAGTAGGGGTGTGAGGGTGGTCTGGAGGGGCTAGGGTATGAGTTTGGGATGATTTGGCGTTGGCTCGAGTTTGACTCGAATCTTCAAATGAAGATTCGAGGAGCTCCGGAGTGATTCGAGGTAAATGAAGTCTGGATTCGTAATGGGGGAGGTGAGGGGAGTATTTGGTGTTAAGATGGTGGCCGTTGGCCTACCGGAACCGCCGTGAGGCGATTTCCGGCAGGCGGTGTGCGGCGGAGGCACGGCGAGGTTAAAAGTCTCTAAGAGAGACGATATGTCTGAGGGGGGGTCTTGGGTGTGTTTGGTATGTTTAAAATTAATACTTTAATCTCGGCTGTTGGATGATGTACGATCAACGACCGGGATCTCTTCCCTTAAACCAAACGGTGTCGTTTGGTTAAGTCACGGCCTAGGTGTATATTTGAATTAAAAGATTAATCTGGGCCGTTGGATAATAAAATCCAACGGTCCAGATCAAACGTTACATTTACTGATGCTGGGCGAGTATTTTGGGATTTTAATGATTAATCCGGGCCGTTGGATTATAAAATCCAACGGTCCAGATCAAACGTTACTTAAACTGATGCTTGGGTGAGTATTGGGCTGATCCAGTGGTTTGGGCCTGGTTGTTTCGTTTGGGCTTGGACAGGTTTTGTTATGTATTTGTCCTCTCTCTTTTTTTTCCTTTTAATTCCTAATTCAAACCTAAAAATTCTAAGTTAAATTACATAAAAATCTTAAGTAATATATATATATATATATATATATATATATATATATATATATATATATATATATATATATATATATATATATATATTTATAATAAATTATTACACATAATTTAAATACCGACTAAATAAATCACAATTTTGATATTAAACACTAAGAGAAAAAATGCAAAAAATATACTATTTTCTGAACTTCATTCTTCATTTGGTAAAAAAAATAACTTAATTACTCCTAGTGGTAGAATTAAGTCCTATGAATGCAAATGCGATATTTTTGGTATTTTCTTATTTTAACAAATAAACATGCACACACAAACGCAAACAATAAGAAAAAGAACATATAATCCCCAAATATTGCAAACAAACACAAAAACTCTTTTACTTTGAAATTTTGGGAGTAATTCTCATGTAGGGCAAAAATCACGTGCTCACACTCATCCTCAACTCTAAATCATAAGTACTTTCACATTGTATCATCTGATTTTTTTTTTCATTTCCTTTCTTTCTTCCTTTCAATAATTGTCCGTCAAAGAAAATCACGACATAAAATGAACCCTCATAATGATAGGGCATACAATTAACGATTAAAATTAGTTATTCCAAGAATTATATCAAAACTCAATGTAATAAGTAATATAAAGTCACTCTTAGCCTCATGGCTATTTTAGTGAATAACACCTAATAATAGGGGTGTCTATCTTTATGTAATAACCCAACGTGAGTATTCCCATAAGCAGATTTGATGATTACGATGCTCACTCATGAGTGGATCATATTAAGAGGACTCGCCAAAATTTTTCACAAACCAATCAAATTAAGGAGAAATATCCTTTTTATAACTGTCGAAATTGTACATATGATTACACCATATGGTGTAGTGACCTCACTCATACCATAAAAATTATATCAACGGTTGGGTCTCCACCTCTAGGATTTTTACCTCCACCTCTAACATCTTGACCTCTACATCTGGTTGGCCATGTAAGATAAATATTAACTGCAATGGAGCGTGCAGCCTAAGTGCTTTCCAAAAATTACATTTCTCCAAAATTTCACATTCACAAAAATCCTTTGAGGCTCAGCTAACTTATTGCATATGAAGACATATTCGGACACTGTCATGGTGACCTGGTACAACCGTTCAGATACATATTGCAGAGAATCTGGGAGGTGACGTCTTCTGAACATTTTCTTAAAATAGAGTTTAGTAGGTAGTGTTGCGTTGACCGGCTTGCCCTCTTCATAGGCTTGCCACAAACATCGACGGCCAATTTCCTCTTTTTGCTATATTGGCTTAACACTGCTGAGCTACCCCATTTACTCATATACTCTTCGTTATTCTCTGAGGGCGATTCTTACCCCATGAAAAAAACCAACCTTAAATATGTATAAATTATTTGGAGGACCTTTCCATACCATAGATATACACACTCCAATAATTTATAATATTTGTCCTTCAAAAGTCCAACAAATCAACCGGACGTTAAGGTCTGTTGAAACCCCACACGATTTCTCCGGATATAATTGCATCTTCCGTGGAACCATAACTGGTGTGTTAAATACATTATCTTCCCACTACTTCTGTTTGCCATCCGAAGTACAGTAAAATCAACCCCCTCGCATTCGACTATTCCCACGTTCTGTAATTCCTCATAACAGCGGTCAAACACAATCCCGTGGGTTCTCAAAAGATGCACCGCTGAAGGTGGTAGCGAAGAGTTTGGTGAAACCTATCCAACCTCCGTAAGACTTTTGAAGGCGTAGTTGATCTATCACCAGCCCATGCCATTGTTCGGCTGGAGAAGCGGTATGTGACTTCGCCATTCGTGGGAAGACAAAAGTGGAAATTCAACTTAATATTTGAAGAATGAATTCGCACGATAAGAAAGAACAAATGAGAGACTTTTCCTAACTCAATAGACTCTGGAGGACAAGTAGAGACGTCTCCGTACCTACCCCTCAGACTCTACTAAGCTTGTTCGTGAGTTGTGAGACCTATGTAACCTAGAGCTCTGATACCAACTTGTCACAACCCGAATTTCCCCCACCATCGGGATCGTGATGGAGCCTACTCGTGGTAGCTAGGCAAACCAATTCACTCACCATCTTCCTATTTATACAACCCTTTGTTCTCATATTTAATAGCAAGAATAATACTCATATTTTAAATGCGGAAGTCTTTCGAATAAAATATGAATAGTAGTGTAAAGTAACTGACATAAATCCTCTACCCAAGATGTGGAGTCACAAACTCACAAACTACTAAGGAATAACTACACATAATGGTCTGAAAAATATAAATAATTTATGGTTTAGATGGACTGTGTAATTCAGCTATATTGTATTATCGGACCTATGCGAGAGAGGGTGACGAGGGATCACCCCGTGTATATGCTTGGTAACGCCATTAAGCTATTGTGTTGCTTATAGTACGACTCTGGGTACGCACGAGGACGAGCATATGTTTAAGTTGGGGAGGATGTGATGACCCAACCCGTCGTCTCATGTGTTACTGCTCCGTGTTTCCTATTTTATGCTTTTTCATGTTTCATTATAAGTATGTGGTGTGTTAGAGTTGATTTGAAATAGTACTGATTGGTAGAAAATGAAACACTTAGTCTCTTTAAGGAAGACTTAAGTGGGAAAAGTCAACCGGACATTGACTTATGAATTATAGGACTCGGAAGTGATTTTCAGTGATTTGGTTAGCTTCGGGAGGTGATTTGTGACTTATGAGTGCGATCATAATTGATTTTGAAGGTCCGGTGTAGAATTAGGCTTGAATTAACGAAGTTAGTATTTTGGCGAATTCCGGTTGTTAGGTAAAATGTTGATCCGAGGATCGGAATGGAATTTCAAGAGTTTCTATAGCTTCGATATGCGATTTGTGATGTGTCTACAAAATTTCAGGTCATTCGGACATCGTTTGGTTGGGTTTTTGATCGAATGCGTGTTTCGGAAGTTTTTAAAGAACTTAGGCTTGAATTCGATGAGAATTGGTGATTTTAGTGTTGTTACATGTGTTTTGAAGATTGGAACAAGTTTGAATAATATTTTAGGATGTGTTGGTGCTTTTGGTTGAGGTCCCGGGGGCCTCGGGGTGATTTAGGATGGTTACGGGAAGTTTTGAAGTTGTGGAAAGGGAAAAGTGTTGCTGCTTTTGGTATTGCCGCTTCTGCAGAATTTGGACCGCAGAAGCGAGGCCGCTTAAGCAATGGATTTGACTGTAGAAGCTGTGAGGAGTCCTGGACGCCTCGTTCCACAGAAGCGATAGGGTAGCCGCAAAAGCGGAATCGCTTCTGCGATGTTGTGACCGCAGAAGCGATTTGGTTCGAGAGTTGGATTTTCGCAGAAGCGGAAGGTAGGGCGCAGAAGCGGTCCCATAGAAGCGGGATGGGGACCGCATAAGCAAAAATGCTGGGCTGATTATTAAATATTTTCTCCGCAAGCTAGGTATTATTTTCCATCATTGTTGATCATCTTGAGAGCTTTTTGGGAGCATATGAAGAGGGTTTCGACTGAAATTTATTGAAGGAAAGATTTTTGAGTTAAAAACATGAGTATAATGTTAAATTAACCAAAGAATTCATGGAATTAAGCCTAAAATTGATGAACTAGGGCTTGGGATTTTGATATTTAAATATGAAATTTGGAGGGTCAAATGGACTCCGATTTTGGTAAATTTGATATGTACGAACTCGTGGCGAGACGAGGAATCTGGTGAAGTGAATTTTATAATTTTTAGAGAAGTGAGACCAGGGATCGGGTTTTGCTAGTTTCGAGATTGTTGCTATCTTTTGATTATTTTTTATTAGGTCCCATTGGCATATTGTGGTGTATTTGTTCTGGTTTTGGTTAGATTCGACACGCATAGAGGCCGATTTGAGGAGCAAAGGTGTCGCAGGCTAAAGATTTTGCCGGTTTGAGGTGAGTAATGATTGTAAATGATATCATGAGGGTTTGAAACTCCAAATTTGCACACCATAGTGTTGTTTTGAGGTGACTTGCATGCTGGATAACGAGTGTGGGGTAGAGAACCGTTGGTAGATTGTGAGTTAGTCCGTCCTAGTTGTTGATTTTACCGTATAATTGACTGAAACTACTTTGATATTATCATGATTCGAGCTGATTGCCACATTTGGGCTTCATACCAATTGTTTGAATCCTTCAGGGATTGATATTACTGTTTTTGCATTACTTATACATATTATATGATCTCAGTCCAAGGTTTTAGCTACTGTATTGCAAACTCAGCTATCTTTCTTAGGTTCAAAAACATAAATGATATTTTACCAACGTTTTGAGCTGTGGACTGTTACTTTATTATTGTCGAAGGGGCTTATATGCGTGTTTAGACTGATTTTGGATCGGGTCGCGTGCCGCAGTAGTGTTATATGTGTATTTTTGGACTGAGGATAGATCGGGCTGCATGCCGCAGTGGTGTGATATTGATATTACACTTGGGCTGTAGGAGCCCCTCTGGAGTCTGAACCCCCACAGTGAGCGCGGGTACCCAAATGGATCGAGCTGTGCGCCGCAACGGTCATATGCATTCATGCATTGGTTCATGTTTGTACTACGTGTCATGACATTGAGCACTCTCATTTTATTGGCATCCATGCTACTTCTTGCACTGTTTACCAGATAGGTGTCAACTGTTAGTGGAGTGTTGTGCCTGAGAGGCTGACTTATGTGCTGATTTGCACTATCTGTTTTTCCATTCAATTTCTTAACTATTGGAAAGAATATCTTCAAAGGAAGTTTTAAGTGAGCCCAAATATTTTCTAAAGGATTTTCACGGCTTTACTGTTTTCTCAATGATTTGCACTGCCCTATGCTTTACGTGTTTTCTTAACGCTCAGTTATTATTTACTTTTATTGCTCACTGAGTTGGAGTACTCACTTTACTCCTTGCACCTCGTGTGCAGTTGCAAGTGTTGTTCACCCAGTGGCGGGTTATTAGCTGATTGAAGTTATTACTAGCTGAGCAAGGTGACCGACCGCCAGCGTTCGCGGCACCGAGTTTCTTCCTCTTGATTTCCAGATTTTATTCTATGCATTACAGACTTTGTAGTTATATCAAAAAATCTCTCTAGATGCTCGTGACTTGTGACACCCTGGCCGGGTTGTGTTGGGTTGTAAATATTTAGTATTATTGACATTAAGTTGTATTTATCTAATCATTTATGTTTAATAATTTTGAAAGAGGCGTTATAATGTTGGCTGACCTTGTCTTCACTAGAGGTGCCATCACGAGCGGGTTGGGAATCGGGTCATGACAAATCCTCTTGACCTGTCTACCCCAGGATACAACAACCCGATCACGTCGTATGACTTGAACAAACTCTGGACAAGTTGTTTAGTCCAGAGCTCCACCAAGATGAACACCCTCCTTCATCAAAAGTAAAAAAAAAAACTCTCATCTTCTTTTTTCATAACTTTAACATCACTTTATAAAAACATTCTACAATTATTTTTTTATACCACAATATGAAAGAAAGATTCATATTTATAGGTGTAAGAATTCTTCCTTGAATTAAATTGGAAGAAAGTGGGGTAACAAGTTATGATATCATGGAGAACATGAGATAATTAGTGGTAGAACATGGAAGAAGAGTTACAAAAGAGTTATGGCCATTTTCTACATCATGGAGCAGTGAGAGTTATATGAATTTATTTTAATAATAAAATGCAATTACACTAACATTACATAACAATTGTCTTCTTGGTGATTTTAAACTACTGTAGTTAAACCTTACTTCTTTGTGGGATTCAATTCTAATTCGGACTTGTAAACGCGATTATACTTCTAATAATCGCTTAATTTTTTAAAAGACATAATTAAATGTGATCAGTGACCCACCTATTTGTCATCCCAAGCTAAATCAACGAACACTGCAACTTGTTAAAAGTACTTGTACTCATGTCGACGAAAAGGTAAAAAAATGAAATCTATAAAATGGCCTGGCATGCAGCACTTTAATCATCTTAATTTGTTTTATGTTTAAAAAGAGAAAGTTATCTGGAAAAATGGCCGCTGTTAACGGATCTAAAAAACAAAGTCAAAAAGGAGACAATGATAAGAGCGAGATTGTGGGGAGGAAAAAACACAAGACGTTAGGAAAAGAAATGGTGTGAGTTAAAAAGCCGGTTAAAACGCGTAATAAATTAGGTATATACTAACACCTAACGGCTAGCAAAGAGCAAAACCAAAAGCATAAGTCAGGTAGTTGGCGTACATTTTGTTTGTTAATATTTTCAAATAGAGATAGTTAACATCATTATTTCAAGGAATTTTTACATGTCTTTTTTACTATTTGCTCTTTTAGTCCGTGTACACTATATTCGCTGCTATTTTTAGTTAAGTTAAGCCACGACAGATATTATTTTTTGTAGGTTGCTATACAAGATGTGGATAAATAAATTTCGTAATTTTACTCGCTCAGAGTATTAATTAAGAAAACTATGATACCTAAAGGCGGACCCAGTCTATTACTAGTGGGTTCTCGTACACCCAGTAATTTTTGTATATCATATATATACTAAAAAATTTACTAAATATTTATAAATATTTTATTGTGAATCCAATTACTTATAACATATTTGATCTTAAATTCTGGATCGTCTCGTAGTATAGCCTGCATAAAAAGTAGCAGTGCGTTCCTTATCAAATTCCCAGTTGGATACCATTAAATAAACAGCTTTTAGGTAAACGAAATCACCCAATAACTGCAACGCGTTTTTTTTGAGAATCTCACCCATTTATTATTAGTATTTATTATTAATCAATATAATAATAACCACTCCCCATCCGCATCTAAAATCCAACGCGCAATTGACAGATCAAATTGATTCAAGACCGGCTCTAATATCCTCCACCGTATATAATTTCCCACATAATGTTATTCTGAATAACAAATTTTCACTTCTATATTTACATAAAATTGAATAATATGAGTGCTAAACCATAACTCAGATGAGTGTAAACCATCACACTATCTAATTTGTGACCAAGTACATTATTGAAGTAGTGTAGTGTCGAAATGTGTATATATTTTTTTTATTACTATCGTGGTATTCAAGCCAGTTTGTGTATACCTTAATTAATATTTTAAGATACTCACTATCTTCTACACATTCAAGAACTAATGTATAAAATGCTACTAATGTGGTGGAGGTTAGGCGAGTGAACGATAGGTTGATGTCTATTAAGTTAGTTATCGAGGGTTGCATCCTCAACGTCATCAGCGCCTACGCACCGCATGCGGGCTTAGATGAGGATGTCAAGAAGCGTTTTTGGGACGACTTGGATGAGTTGGTGCGTAGTATTCCCCAATCCGAGAAGTTGGTCATTGGAGGGGACTTTAATGGCCATATTGGGACAGATGCTAGTGGTTATGGTGAGGTGCACAGTGACGTTGGCCTTGGGGTTAGGAACGGAGGAGGCTCTTCGCTGTTGGAGTTCGCTAGGGCCTCCGAGCTTCTGATTGCTAACTCGACATTTCAGAAGAGGGAGGAGCATTTGGTCACCTTTAAAAGTTCGACGGCGAGGACTCAGATCGATTACCTCCTTTTCAGAAGGAGCGATAGAGGTCTGTGCAGGGACTGCAAGGTTATTCCGGGAGAATCCCTTTCAACTCTTCATAGACTCTTAGTGATGGATGTCGGAATCTGGGTGAAGAAGAAGCGGAGGGGTGCTCGGGGCCAACCGCGAATTAGATAGGGTGCTCTGACTAAAGAGAAAGCCAATGAGCTAGAGCGGAGGTTAGTTGATGGTGGTGCTTGGAGTAGTTCTGGGGTAGCAGACGCGATATGGTCAGAGACGGCGAATCTGGTTAGGGAGGCAGCGCGGGATGTGCTTGGGGTAACGAAAGGCTATCTAGGCAGGCATCAGGGCGACTGGTGGTGGAACGAAGTAGTGCGAGGAAAAGTAGAGGTGAAGAAAGCTGCTTTTGCCAAGTTGGCAGAGAGCACAAGCGAGGAAGAAAGGCGGGTGAACAGGGAGAGATATAAGGTGGCAAGGAAAGAAGCGAAAATGGCGGTCACAAAGGCTAAAAACGCGGCTTATGGCCGCATGTACGAGGAATTGGGGGAGAAAGGCAGGGACAAGAAGTTATTCCGATTAGCCAAAGCAAGGGAAAGGAAGGCGCGAGACGTGGACCAGGTTAGGTGCATCAAGGATGAGGATGGTAGAGTCTCGATGGGGGAGTCTCAAGTCAAACAGAAATGGCATGCGTACTTCCGAGATCTTCTAAACGAGGAGGGGGACCAAAGCATAGAACTAGGGGAGCTGGGGCATCCAGAGCGGCATAGAGACTTAGGGTACCGCAGGCGCATTAGGGTGGAGGAGGTCGTGGGGGCTTTGCGTAGGATGAGTAGAGGTCGAGCGACCGGGCCAGACGAGATCCCGGTGGAGTTCTGGAAATGCATGGGTAAGCCAGGAGTGGAGTGGCTCACCAGGTTGTTCAATGCGATCTTCAGGTCCAAAAGGATGCCGGAGGAGTGGAGGTGGAGTACAGTGGTGCCCTTGTATTGGAGTACAGTGGTGCCCTTGTATAAGAACAAAGGGGATATCCAGTGTTGCCACACCATGAAGGTCTGGGAGCGGGTGATCGAGGCCAGGGTGAGGGAGTCAACATCTATTTCCATGAACCCGTTCGGTTTTATGCCGGGTCGGTCCACTACGGAAGCTATCCACCTTGTCAGGAGATTGGTGGAACAGTTCAGGGATATGAAGAAGGACCTACATATGGTGTTTATCGACTTGGAGAATGCGTATAACAAGGTCCCTAGGGCGGTACTATGGAGGTACCCATAATCAGCTCTATGCCCGTGTGCTGTGGTAAAAAAAAAGGATATTTGATAACAGTGGGTGGCGACTCGGACCATTTCCCGGTGGTTATGGGGCTCCATCAAGGATCCGCGCTTAGCCCCCTCTTGTTTGCCTTGGTAATGGATGCTTTGACGCGGCATATTCAAGGGGACGTACCTTGGTGTATGCTATTTGCTGATGACATAGTCCTGGTAGACGAGACGAGGGTCGGTGTTAATGAGAGGCTAAAGGTATGGAGACAGACTCTCGAGTCTAAGGGGTTCAAACTAAGCAGGTCTAAGACAGAATATCTGGAGTGTAAGTTTAGCTCTGAGTCGAGCGAAGTGGGTGAGAGCGTGATGATTGGATCTTACGCCATAGCCAAGAAGGATAGTTTCAGATACCTTGGATCGGTGATCCAGGGGGACGGGGAGATAGACGGGGATGTCACTCACCGTATAACGGCGGGGTGGTCGAAGTGGAGGCTTGCATCAGGAGTCCTGTGTGATAAGAAAGTGCCACAGAAACTCAAGGGGAAGTTTTATAGAGCTGTGGTTAGACCTGCCATGTTGTATGGGACGGAGTGTCGGCCGGTGAAGAAATCTCACCTTCAGATGAAGGTTGCGGAGATGAGGATGCTTAGGTGGATGTGGGGGCTCACCAAGTTAGATAAGATTAGGAACGAAGTTATTCGGTAGAAGGTGGAGGTGGCCCCAGTGGATGAGAAGATGCGAGAGGCGAGGCTTCGGTGGTTCGGGCATCTGCGGAGGAGAAGCCCCGATGCCCCGGTGAGGAGTTGTGAGCGGCTAGCGGTGGTCGGTGTGAGGCGAGGCAGAGGGAGGCCTAAGAGATACTGGGGAGAGGTGATTAGACAGGACATGGCCAGGATGTGGATTTTCGAGGACATGACCCTTGATAGGAAAGTCCGGAGGTCTAGTATCAGGGTGGTAGGATAGGGGCTTCTAGATTTTTCGTACTCCTTGCCAGGGGTGGGTGAGGCGTGGTAGGGCCGCCTATAGATGATTAGTTATGTTCTGTTGTGGTAGTCATTTCTGGTAGTTACTGCTATGATACCATTACATACCTGCCTATTTATTGATATTTATGTCTCTTATGTTTAGATAATTTTTATGCGTTGTATGCTGGAGTGACTAATGCGGTTTTTATTTTTGTTTTTGTTTGCTTTTCCTTTCCCTGTGCCGATGGTCGATTGGAAACAACCTCTATGCCCTCTCGGGTAGAGGTAAGGTCTGTCTACATATTACCCTCCCCAGACCCCACCTTGTGGGAATATACTGGGTTGTTGTTGTTGTTGTTGTTGTAAGTCTAACCTTAACATTCCAAAGATCTTTAACCTATACAGTAAGATATTATTTGATCAAAATGGCATGATAGTCAGTTTTCGGATTGATCATTCAAAAATAGCTATCATTAGACAAATTATTAAAAAATAATCACTATTTTGCGGTAATAGAGACCGATCCAGCATAATATACTAGAGTTCGCTGCACTTATGTATGAACTTCCAGCATATTATACTGCACCGGTATACTTTGCTGGCTCCAGTATAATATACTGGAGACTGGAACACCCATGCTCCAAACTCCACTTTATTATGCTAGACGGGTATATTATACTGGAAATTCAATATATTATAATATTCTGGAACTCCTGTATATTATGCTAGAGTATTTTTTCGGATTTTGAACAGTATTTTCGTTCAGATTTATCTATATATGAAAAATGGCAAAATTTTAATTTCTTTTAATACTGTGACTATTTTTAAATGACCAACTATAAATCTGACTATTTTTCAATTTCTCCCTATTATTTGTTCTCAAAATGATGTAAATCTTTGCGTCTAGGATTCCCTTGGATCATCTTTTGGAGAAGAATCCTATTTCATAGCACCAAAGATTACGTTTTACATTTATAAATATATATCTTACTAACAAAATGAATGTAATTTAGATAAGTACTTTTTCTGCTTTATTTTTTCAATTTTTAATTTTTTAATTTTTTCAAGCTTCGCCATTATATACTACCCCCAAGACTTGTCCTTGTTTGTCTCCTAAATTTTCTCCCTTAAAAAAAACCATAACCACCACGCATTAGTTTCACACACGAACCAATTAAAACTCTAAACCAATTCCATTGCCAGCCATTTTCTTCAGATTCTCATTCTCATTTGTTTACAAACATTTCTTCTCTCTTTAATTGCGAAAAAACTCGCCGCCTCCACTTGCGGTAGCCGGCGCCGCAACAACAACCGCCGGTTTCCTTTTCCGACATTCAATTGCACCATAAATTAAAAGAATAATGGCCACAGAGGAACTCCGACGAATTTTCCAAATATTTGATCGAAACGGCGACGGAAGAATAACGAAAAAGGAGTTAAACGATTCGTTAGAGAACATGGGAATATTCATTCCAGATTCAGAATTGTCTCAAATGATCGACAAAATCGACGTGAACGGCGACGGATGCGTCGACATTGATGAATTCGGTTCACTTTACCAGACGATAATGGAAGAACGCGACGAAGAAGAAGATATGCTTGAGGCGTTCAATGTGTTCGACCAAAATGGAGATGGTTTCATAAGTGAAGATGAATTGAAATCTGTGCTTGCATCGTTAGGGTTAAAGCAAGGACGAACAATAGAGGATTGTAAGCAAATGATAAAGAAAGTGGACATTGATGGAGATGGAATGGTGAATTTCGCCGAGTTTAAGCAGATGATGAGAGGGGGTGGGTTTGCTGCTTTGAGTTAGTTTATTTTTTTAATTGTTAATTTCTTTTAATATTTAATTAGTATTAAGCATCAACTTCTTATTTTTTATTTTCATAGGTTGTGGCATGTAAATAAACTTGTTGCTATTATTTTATTTTTTTCAATTGTTAAATTGTGTTTGGCTTCTCTTCTAACTCAAATTATGTAGATAAATATACCTTAGGATCCATTACAAATGAAAGAAAAGGAAGTTGTTTCAGGAAATTATAGTAAATGGATTGAACAGTTTTGGAATTAGATAAAGGTATGTCTTCCAGCTCTAGGATTGGTTTTTCTCTAGTTTCTTTGTCAAACATTTATATTAGGATCCGACTAATAGGATTTAATCTTGAAATTAAAATAAACGGCAAATATCTTAGTTCCAAGCGCATAGCTAATAAGCAAGAAAGTAAAATGTTATTAAGATTTTGATGGAATATGGTGCACACTTGTTATACAATGTTTGGATCATTGTTATCAATTATTTTATAATATATTATATTGTATCAATTTAGCGATAAATGTTTTAATAGATATCATTTGCTGTTGTTAAATACTAACATATAATAATGGTTTGACTGTATCGTACTGTATTATAACTAAGAAATTCATTAAAATATCCCCAATTGTTTTAAATAGAATTTATCAAGAATTACATATAAAAATATTTAAGACAGCCTCTTTCTACTAATTTATGATTAATTATGCAACTTGAAAACACGAGCAAAAACCTGAAAAAGAAAAAGTTAACTAATATTAGTAACAAAAAGAAATTAAAACGATGAAAAGAGACAACGAATTGAACAGTGACTTGGATAAAAAGAATGAGACAAACCAAATCTAGAAACAATAGAAGAAGACAAATTAGGTGGGGATTTGGAGTTAAAATAAAAAAAATAAAAAATAAAATAGAATTATAAAATAATAAATAAGGGCATAATTGAAAAAGAAAATAAGAAACGATCTCACCACACCAAATCAGCTATTTCATAACATGGAGCTTTTGGTTGTTCCAGAACAATGGATTTGACAATACGATACAACCAATTTTAAGTAAACAATTAAAAATAAATATTATTTTGGGATAATAATACAATACAATGGGCAACAACCATCCAAACAACCTGTTAGAAAATTCGACACCTTAATTACAATAATGATAGAGCTCACTAATTGTACTCTTAAATGATAATTATAAGGGCCATCGAAGAATATGTAACGATGTGCAGTAAATGTCATATTCTCTATAATGAATTATGCACTTAATTCTATAGAATATTGTTCATTGAATGCTACCAGATGACAGGCATTTATTTTGCCCTTCTAAGTATCATTCTTTCCGATGACAAGTGAGATTACTGCTTTCGGATCCGACTGTCTCCTGTCTTCAACTCCACGTGTCACTTTCTTATGCGATCATTAAATATGAACATATTTTATCCCGTAGATGGTCCCCCTTCTTTCCGGTGACATAACTTTGTGTCACTGGGAAATTGGTAGAGATACCTTTCTTGGTGAGAAACACGTTGACCCCTTTTAAAAGTTTATGATGGTTGATTAGACGCACGTCTCTCTGCATTTAATACCCCTAACATGCGTCATCCCATAATTCAGCATCACTTTTACACACATAGGGCTATAACTTTCATTTGTTGATCATTTCCTGAATCCTTATATATTCCGATATATAAGCTTCCAAATTCGTTCATGTGTTTTAGAGATCCTTCTAGGAAAGCCTATAGTGTAACGTCCATAACTATTGCTACAAATTTCCAAATCAGGATTTCTTTATCTTTCTGAAAACTAGACACGATTTTCTACAACTTTTATTTTTGCATCACCTCAAAATTCCTTGTAGATAAAAAGATATGATCTTTTGAAGTAGGACCTGCGCGACAGAAATTTCTTCTTCGCGATCGCGAAGCCCTCTACGCGATCGCGATTTATTAGCATTTTTCTCAGATTTTGCTCACCGCGATCGCGACCAATTCCCCGCGATCGCATAGAGCACTACTGTAGCAAAAAATCAGCAGTTAAATATGGCCTAGAAATGGTCCGAAACCACCCCGAAACTTGCCTGAGGCCCCCGAGACCTCAACCAAAAGCACCAACACTTCTTATAACCTTATTCAAACTTGTTTCAATCATCAAAACATGTCCATAAACACAAAATTATAAATTTACAACAGATTCAAGCCTAAATTTATCAAATTTTTCCATAACACACATTCGATCCAAACCCCAACCAAATGACCTCCGAATGACCTGAAATTTTGCGGACAAGTCCAAAATCACCTAAAGAAGCTACAGCAACCTCGGAATTCCATTTCGACTCCCGGATCAAAATCTCACCTATCAACCTGAAATCGCCAAAATACTAACTTCGCCAATTCAAGCCTAAATTAGCTACGGGCTTTCAAAATACATTCCGAACACGCTCCCAATCCCGAAATCACTTAACGGAGCTAACGGAACCATCAGATTTTTATTCCGAGGCCGTCTTCACACTGCTCTGAGTACGGGCCATTTTTCAACTGTTAATCTCTCATTTAGGGACTAAGTATCCCAAAATACTCTGAATCCTAATACTGAACGTCTCGACAAACTAAAATAGCATAAATGAACTTAGGGGAAGCAGTTAATAGGGGTTCAGGGAATAATTTCTAAAAACGACCGGCCGTGTCATTACAACAAGTCGCAAGGACGGTATTTAACGCTCAAGAGGAAGAATTTCTTTGACTCCTTAAACAAGAGAAAAGTGAGTTGCTTGTTTCGGCGTGTGATGAGTCATACGATATGCCCATATAGCTTATTCCATTCTGTCATGCCAATCTCTTTTAGACTTGGAGATGACCTTCTTTAACAAGTTGCAAAGTGTCTTGTTAAATGCTTGTAACGACCCAACCGGTCGTTTTGAGATATGGCGCGTCATTCAACAGTTTGAGGCCATGAGAAACTTCATCTCAAGTATATTGACTTGTGTGTATGGTCAGAATTAAAATTCAAGAAGTTTGGAGTCAAATTTAAATGAAAATTCTCATTTCCAAAGCTTAAAATTGAAGAAATGAACTAGGATTGGAATTTTGAGTATACGACCTCGGAATTGAGATTTTGAAGGTTCCAACAGGTTCATATGATGATTTCGGACTTGGGCGTATGCCTGGATCGGGTTTTGGATAACCCGGGAGCGTTTTGGCGCATATTATGGAAGATAGCATTTTAGAAGAAATTGCATCAATTTGGCTTAAAATGCATTTTAGTGTTATTGATGTCCGTTTGGGATTACGAGACTGGGAGTAGCTCCGTATGGTTATTCTGGATTTGGGAGCGTGATCGGAAGTGAATTCGGAGGTCCGTGGGTCATTTTGGAGTCGTTTGGATAAAGATAGAAAATTGAAGGTTTTTGAGAAAATTTGACCGGAAGTGGAAATTTTGATATCGGACTCAAAATGCAAATCTTATGGTTCGGATAGCTTCATTAGGTGATTTGGGACTTAGGAGTGTGTCCGGAATATTTTTGTGATGATCGGTGTAGAATTAAGCTTGAATTGACAAAGTTAGTATTTTGGCGAATTTCGGTTGATAGGTGAGATTTTGATCCGAGGGTCAGAATGGAATTCCGAAAGTTTCTGTAGCTTCGATATATCATTTTGGACGTGTGTGCAAAATTTGAAGTCAATCGGATGCGATTTGATAGGTTTCGACATCGGAAATAGAAGTTGGAAACTTCAAAGTTCATAAAGTTTGAATCGGGGTGTAATTCTTGGTTTTAGAGTTGTTTGATGTAGTTTGAGGCCTCGAGCAAGTCCGTAATGTGTTTTGGGGTTGGTTGGTATGATTGATTGGGGTCCCGGGGCCTCGGGTGTGTTTCGGGTTGTGATCACGCTCTTATTTGATGTTTCAACCTTTGCTTCTTTGAACATAAAGGGGTACCATATTAGGTAAATGTTCTCCAAATTCAGTTTTGTTTGAACCATTAGATCCGTATCGTAATTTCGGAGCCATAGCAAAAAGAATCGTCGAATTTGGACATCGTATGAGGGAGTTATGCTCATTTCCGTGCCGAGGAAAAGTGCTGGTGTCTGTCAGAACCGCAGAAGCGGAATTTGACCGCGGATGCGGAACGGCAAAAGCGGAAATAGAACCGCAAAAGCGGTCCCGCCTATGCGAAACTTATCCGCAAAAGCGAAAATAGGCCTGGTTAGTGTTTAAAACCGAGAAGTTTAGTATTTTGGGCATATCTTGAGTTCTAGAGCTCCGATTGAGGTGATTTTCGCGGTGTTGTTCTCATCTCATCAAGGAGGTAAATATAATAACTTTATTTTGATGTTTCTCCATGATTATTTCACTGTTAATGGAGGATTAATGGAGGGTTTGAGCCCTAGGCCTAAATTTTAGGAAATCTTTGATTTGAATGGACAAACGGAGTTCGATTTTGATAAATTTTATATGCACGGACTCGTGTTGAGATAAGGGACCTGAATATATAACTTTCGTAATTTTTCGAGAAGCGTACCAAAAGTCGGGTTTTGGCAACTTGTGGGTTTTGGTGTATTTTGAATTGTTTTGGTTGGGTAATGCCCAATTGGCCTATTTTGATGTGATTCTATTAATTTTTATCAGATACTATGCCTATGGAGGTCGACATTCACGGCAAGAGAGTTGTCTCTTAGCGGTTTTGTACCGGAGTCGAGGTAAGTGGCTTGTCTAACCTCGTGTGAGGGAACTTTCACCCCTAGGATATTATGTGATAGTTTAAATGCCTTGTACGCGAGGTGACGGGCGTGTACATGCGCTGGTTGTTGTAACACACACCATACTTGAATTGTTCGATTAGTGATATTCCTGCTCTTAGGTGATAAAAGCGTTACTTTACCTGGTATTAGTTAGAAAAGCATGATTAGCTAGGATTCAACATGTTTAATTGCCTAGTTGACTTACTTGAACTTCTTGATAAATAGTTGGCACTAGCTTCGGTGAAGTTGTAATTAAATATATTATACTCTCCATGTGTGTTTTCTTGATTTGATGTGTTGGTGGACTGCGGGTTCAATTCCCGGAGATCCCAGGGCTGTGGGTTCGATTCCTAGAGACCCGAAGTGATATTTGTAGGGACTGCGGGTTCGATTCCTAGAGACCCGAAGTGATATTTGTAGGGACTGCGGGTTCGATTCCCGAGATCCCGAGTTATTTGTAGGGACTGCGGGTTCGATTCACGGAGATCTTGAGTTATTGAGATATGGACTGCGGGTTCAATTCCCAGAGATCCTGAGTTATTGAGATATGGACTGCGGATTCGATTCAATGAGATCCTGAGTTATTGAGATGAGGACTGCGGGTTCGATTCCTGGAGATCCAGAGTTATTGAGATATAGACTGCGGGTTCGATTCGTGGAGATCATGAGCTATTGATATATTATTGAGATGTGGACCGCGGGTTCGATTCCCGGAGATCCTGAGATTTATTGAGACATGGGCTGCGGGTTCGATTCCCGGAGACCCAGGGGTACTGTTGATGAGATTGTGGGTTCAATTCCCACAGGTCCTGGACTTATTAATTGAGTTTGTTATTTGTTGTTAGTTAATTGTAGACGGTTGCGGTAATCATTTTATTGTTGGCATTCAGAATTATTATCATTTAAACTGCTTATTATTGTTATTATCATTTTTGTAATTGTTTTCTCTCAGTAGGGCCCTAACCTTCCCCGTCACTACTCCATCGAGGTTAGGCTTGGCACTTACCGAGTACCACCGTGGTGTACTCATGCTACTCTTCTGCACACTTTTGTTGTGCAGATCCAGGTCCATCCGATCAGACACACTACCGGTGATCTAGGAGTATTTTGAGGAGACCTCGAGGTATGATCTGCTACGTCCGCGGATCCGGAGGCCATCCTTCTATTCTGATAGTTCTAGTAGATGTTTTTCCTTCATCTCGTTGTTTAGATACGCTTTACACATAGAGCCACAGTTGTATTTCTCTTAGTCTGTGTTACCCGTGGGATTCCGGGTCTTGGTGGTGTTTATACAGTGTGTTTGATGGGTGTATGTGCCAAGCGGCACATATTACATTCTTATCTATATCATTTTCCGTTATTTCTTATTTAATGTTCATAAACTTGTATATTCCGCAATGTGTTAGGCTTACCTAGTCGTAGGGACTGGGTGTCGTCATGACATGTTCACGATTGGTGAACTAGGGTCGTGACAAGTTGGTATCGGAGCTCTAGGTTCATAGGAGTCACGGGACACAGACCGGTTACTTAGAGTCTCGCTGATCGATACGGAGACGTCTGTATTTATTTACGAGGGGCTATGTAACTGTTTAGGAAACTCTTCAATTCTTTGAATTCCTTATCGTGCGCCATTTTTTTCAGTTGGAGCCTATGTTATACGTTCTTTTACATCCACTCGTGTATTGAAAGTTGTGTGCTCGGTATCGAGTATGCGCCGACGGTTCATGATGCTGCAGAGGGACTTCAAGGGAGTCAAGAATTTACTCAACCATTGTTACAGTGTGTCATCCATATCGATAATGCAAGAGAATTGAGAAATCTTCAATTGTGCACATGAGGGTGCACTAGGTTCTGACATTCGGTTGATAAGTACAGTCTTGAGAAGGTTTACTTAACTGCCTAATCGTCACAGTAAAGGTAGAATCACAAGGTGGATGTAGATCTAAAGATAGTTAGTGGTAATAATGACTATATGGTTCATATGAGATATCTATTTAGCGAAGAATTCAGCCAGCAGAGATACTGGGGGAAATGAGTTTAACTGTCTTAAGAAGGACATGTACCAAACCAATGTCTTAGGCTGTCTTATGATGAAGACGTACATATGATAAAGGCTATTGTCGTGGATTAGCAAAATGTATCTTTAAGGCTTCGTGCTAAGTGAAAGGATTTCACTATCAACGATCTAATTATGGGTCATGTGTCATATCAGATTTGGCCTGCGATGTATTTAGGTGCTATTCAAAAAAAAAAGTTCTTGAAAACTTGCGGATGGGCAAGAGTTGAGGCTCATATGGTATGATGTTGAGACTTTGGATGTTCCCGTGTCCCTAATAAACTCTACATTTTTTTAATCAGCAAGGAAATATTCGACAAGGGCTACATGGTGCTTCGTAGGTGTGTGAGAATCATAGTATGTTTTAAGGTGTCGTTGGTAGAGAATGCTCGGTGCATGGAGCGGGGTAATGTTTGGTTGTATCGAAATGAGGTCATACCCTATGGGGTCAGAGTGCTAATAGGGCACAAGTGATTATGTTCGTAGGTTCAAGTGAATTGCAGTTGAATAAGAGTAGATGACTTGAGTGAATGTTTCTAATGTGCTCGAGAGTCGTGTAATAGTGGCTTTGAGCTAGTGGGAGAGTCTCACCGCTTATGATTTGGGTCGCATGGCTAATTACCTGCGTAAATTTTGGATACTAGCGTATTAATGGGTTATTGCAGCCACGGGAAAAGGACCATGTGTGGTAATTTGAGTATATGTATTGTTGAATGAATGTTATGTTTAGCCTTATTGGCGCATGTTCAAACTTGAGGGAAAATTCATGATTTATGCCTCGTATAGGTGCAGGCTTCGCGGGAAGTGATTCCGCTAGGTGCTTTATCGAAAGGGTACTCATATGTTATAAAGAAATTCAGTAGAGTTGGTTGCGTACTGGGGCAAGTTAGAACCGGATGGTTCTCAATAGCGGTCCTAGTGAATTCAAGAGGTAAAGTGTGGTGCCTGATAATTCTGAGTCTATAAGTACAGTTAAGGCTCAAGCTTTTGAAGCAACTTATGAAGAAAGGCAAAAAACGATCTATGATGTTTTGACTTGTGGTGTAGTATTTGAGAGACATGAAATGGTCGTCGTTCTTGAGATAGCATGGCCTCATGATTTAAGGTCACTCGGGGTAAGTGCGGTTGGAATAAGTTAGGTATCGAAGGAAGATATTAACATTTCTAAGGTAATCAAGGATAACCTGGAAGGAAGTAGATTGATCAGCCATAGTTGAGTTGGCGTATTGGTGTCAATGATCGGTTTATGCAACCTGATCGAATTATGCATGTGATTTGTGGCGGTACATTTGAGACTTGTCGGCCGCGGTGATTGATGTTATTCTAAAGTATTCGTCTGTTAAGGGCCTGTTATGAGTAGGCAGATCTCGGGAAGGGTTATGGTGGCTTGGACCACTACTTAGATATTGGCATATTCGATGGCTTTGAGAATTCGCCGTATGTTGTTATAGCTCTCCTGTAGTGAGTTAAATGGAAGGTCTTATGTGATGAAGTATTAGCCTATCGTCAGTTCTAGAGCTATGATGGAAATTGTGTGTATCGTATATCGGCACGTGGGGTGCAGTGAGTAGTATGAAATTTGAAGTAAGGACTAAGGTCACAGTTTGGTCAATAAATGTGATATAAAGAGCTCGGATGAGCAGGAAAGGAGTTTCATTGTTTTGAGTAAGATGGGTATTAACATCAGTATCATTTGAGGTCGGTGTCCTGTGAGAAAGGCTTTGCATCCCGGTTAGGGACTCCTGATCGCTTTTCAGTGTTAGTGCAGCTGGTGGGTTGAATGCGCAGGCCCGTTTAATTATTCGGAAGATAGTGGGAGCTTGACCCACAAGAAGATTGTATAGGTGTGACTTGTAGTCACTTGATTGGTTAGAAATTTAAACCAAGTATGAGGATTTTGGTGATATCATTCAATTGAGAATTTATGTTGGAGGGCACTCTGCTTATTGGGTTATAGACCTGTGAAATATTATTGACTTAGCTTGGCACGACCAGGATAGACTTAAGGTCGGTGGATAGATTTAAATGTGGAAGTGAGCCTTGCATCAAGTCGGTTGTGTTTCTTCCAGCAATGCGCCCTTTGTGGAGGGATAGTCGCGATCTTATTTCGCGGTTAGTTAATTCATGTAAAGATATATTGCGCCGTATAAGTTGTGAGACGGCTTGGTAAGTCCCTTATGTGTTGAGGTTCCGCTCAGCGGTGATGTTATATGAGCATGATGGCTTTTGAGACTCAGATCTTATATCGCACCTCAGTTGTACTTGAGTTTGTAGCCTATAGCGCTATATGTTTCCTTGTGTCTGATATCATGCACCTTAGTATGCTTATGATCGATATTCAGCATTTTGATGTGATGAGCTATTCAGCTCGACGTATGGCTCCTTGTGTGAGTTTTATACAAGGATCGGGTGGCACGCCGCCATGGTTATATTGTTTGGATCGTGTGGCACGCCGCCATGGTTATATTGTTTGGATCGTGTGGCACGCCACTATGGTTATATTGTTTGGATCGGGTGGCACGCCGCCATGGTTATATTGTTTGGATCGGGTGGCACGCCTCCATGGGTATATTGTTGGGATCGGGTTGCACGCCGCAACAGTGTGATGTTTATTTCAATGTCCATAATTGCTTTTATGTGTTCTGTTTCCTATTTTTCTGAGGAAGTCCATGTTAGTGTGAGAGTTGAATAGTTCTCTCTAGTGTTCGCCTTCCTTTTGTATCACGTACGAATTAGTAGCCTACTGGCACATTGTGTCATCTTGTAGGACTTTTGATTATGTCTGAGGTGGCTTATCGCCTGAGCAGTTCGTACTTGGTGAGATGAGGTTATGGGATTTGGGGTCGGTGCAAACTGATTATATGAAGTATATTATAGAGGAAAATAACATTCTCTAGTTTAGGACAAGGTAATGGATCTTGTTAGAAGTATAGACTGAATGATTTGTTGACTTGGCAACTAAATATGAATTCCTGCACATCTCTTCCGTCGTATCGGTGTTGAAAAAGCTAGAGCAAGACCTATGTAGGTCATGAGATCCAATGAGAGCATCAGATTTGTGGAATTTCGACTATTATATTTAAAGAATATTATTGTGGTCCCATGAGTAAAGTGATGCAAAGTGTGAATTCAACAAAGTTATGCAAGTCATGTATGGGTACAACGTGTGAAGAATGACATTGTGGTCGTATGATGGAAACATGCTAGGCAGGAAATTCCGGATGTTGGAATTGGGTCTAATGGATTATTTACTCGAATAAAGGAGTATATCTATAGAGTTATCGAGCTAATGTGCTCAAATGAGTTGTGGAAGCACAGGAAGTTGCATGAGATGTTAAACCAGTGATTTTAGACTACTTCAGTGTAGTTCTCAGCACGTTCAAAGTGTCTTGTTAAATGCTTGTAACGACCCAACCGGTCGTTTTGAGATATGGCGCGTCATTCAACAGTTTGAGGCCATGAGAAACTTCATCTCAAGTATATTGACTTGTGTGTATGGTCAGAATTAAAATTCAAGAAGTTTGGAGTCAAATTTAAATGAAAATTCTCATTTCCAAAGCTTAAAATTGAAGAAATGAACTAGGATTGGAATTTTGAGTATACGACCTCGGAATTGAGATTTGAAGGTTCCAACAGGTTCATGTGATGATTTCGGACTTGGGCGTATGCTTGGATCGGGTTTTGGATAACCCGGGAGCGTTTTGGCGCATATTATGGAAGATAGCATTTTAGAAGAAATTGCATCAATTTGGCTTAAAATGCATTTTAGTGTTATTGATGTCCGTTTGGGATTCCGAGACTGGGAGTAGCTCCGTATGGTTATTCCGGATTTGGGAGCGCGATCGGAAGTGAATTCGGAGGTCCGTGGGTCATTTTGGAGTCGTTTGGCTAAAGATAGAAAATTGAAGGTTTTTGAGAAAATTTGACCGGAAGTGGAAATTTTGATATCGGACTCAAAATGCAAATCTTATGGTTCGGATAGCTTCGTTAGGTGATTTGGGACTTAGGAGTGTGTCCGGAATATTTTTGTGATGATCGGTGTAGAATTAAGCTTGAATTGGCAAAGTTAGTATTTTGGCGAATTTCGGTTGATAGGTGAGATTTTGATCCGAGGGTCAGAATGGAATTTCGAAAGTTTCTGTAGCTTCGATATATCATTTTGGACGTGTGTGCAAAATTTGAAGTCAATCGGATGCGATTTGATAGGTTTCGACATCGGAAATAGAAGTTGGAAACTTCAAAGTTCATAAAGTTTGAATCGGGGTGTAATTTTTGGTTTTAGAGTTGTTTGATGTGGTTTGAGGCCTCGAGCAAGTTCGTAATGTGTTTTGGGGTTGGTTGGTATGATTGATTGGGGTCCCGGGGGCCTCGGGTGTGTTTCGGGTTGTGATCACGCTCTTATTTGATGTTTCAACCTTTGCTTCTTTGAACATAAAGGGGTACCATATTAGGTAAATGTTCTCCAAATTCAGTTTTGTTTGAACCATTAGATCCGTATCGTAATTTCGGAGCCATAGCAAAAAGAATCGTCGAATTTGGACATCGTATGAGGAAGTTATGCACATTTTCGTGCCGAGGAAAAGTGCTGGTGTCTGTCAGAACCGCAGAAGTGGAATTTGACCGCGGATGCGGAACCGCAAAAGAGGAAATAGAACCGCAAAAGCGGTCCCGCCTATGCGAAACGTATCCGCAAAAGCGAAAATAGGCCTGGTTAGTGTTTAAAACCGAGAAGTTTAGTATTTTGGGCATATCTTGAGTTCTAGAGCTCCGATTGAGGTGATTTTCGCGGTGTTGTTCTCGTCTCATCAAGGAGGTAAATATAATAACTTTATTTTGATGTTTCTCCATGATTATTTCACTGTTAATGGAGGATTAATGGAGGGTTTGAGCCCTAGGCCTAAATTTTAGGAAATCTTTGATTTGAATGGACAAACGGAGTTTGATTTTGATAAATTTTATATGCACGGACTCGTGTTGAGATAAGGAACCTGAATATATAACTTTCATAATTTTTTGAGAAGCGTACCAAAGGTCGGGTTTTGGCAACTTGTGGGTTTTGGTGTATTTTGAATTGTTTTGGTTGGGTAATGCCCAATTGGCCTATTTTGATGTGATTCTATTAATTTTTATCAGATACTACACCTGTGGAGGCCGACATTCGCGGCAAGAGAGTTGTCTCTTAGCGGTTTTGTACCGGAGTCGAGGTAAGTGGCTTGTCTAACCTCGTGTGGGGAACTTTCACCCCTAGGATATTATGTGATAGTTTAAATGCCTTGTACGCGAGGTGACGGGCGTGTACATGCGCTGGTTGTTGTAACACACACTTTACTTGAATTGTCGGATTAGTGATATTCCTGCTCTTAGGTGATAAAAGCGTTACTTTATCCGGTATTAGTTAGAAAAGCATGATTAGCTAGGATTCAACATGTTTAATTGCCTAGTTGACTTACTTGAACTTCTTGATAAATAGTTGGCACTAGCTTCGGTGAAGTTGTAATTAAATATATTATACTCTCCCTGTGTGTTTTCTTGATTTGATGTGTTGGTGGACTGCAGGTTCAATTCCCGGAGATCCCAGGGCTGTGGGTTCGATTCCCAGAGACCCGAAGTGATATTTGTAGGGACTGCGGGTTCGATACCCGAGATCCTGAGTTATTGGTAGGGACTACGGGTTCGATTCCCGAGATCCCGAGTTATTTGTAGGGACTGCGGGTTCGATTCCCGAGATCCCGAGTTATTTGTAGGGACTGCGGGTTCGATTCTCGGAGATCCTGAGTTATTGATCTATTATTGAGACATGGGCAGCGGGCTCGATTCCCGGAGACCCAGGGGTACTGTTAATGGGACTGTGGGTTCAATTCCCACAGGTTCTGGACTTGTTAATTGAGTTGTTACTTGTTGTTAGTTTAATTGTACCCAGGGGTACTGTTAATGGGACTGTGGGTTCAATTCCCACAGGTCCTGGACTTATTAATTGAGTTTGTTATTTGTTGTTAGTTAATTGTAGACGGTTGGAGTAATCATTTTATTGTTGTCATTCGGAATTATTATCGTTTAAACTGCTTATTATTGTTATTATCATTTTTGTAATTGTTTTCTCTCAGTAGGGCCCTGACCTTCCTCGTCACTACTCCATCGAGGTTAGGCTTGGCACTTACCGAGTACCGCCGTGGTGTACTCATGCTACTCTTCTGCACACTTTTGTTGTGCAGATCCAGGTACATCAGGACAGGCTCATATCAGGTGATTCAGCAGCGCTTGGGGAGACCTCGAGGTATGATCTGCTACGTCCGCGGATCCGGAGGCCATCCTTCTATTCTGATAGTTCTAGTAGATGTCTTTCCTTCATCTCGTTGTTTAGATACTCTTTACACATAGAGCCACAGTTGTATTTCTCTTAGTCCGTGTTACCCGTGGGATTCCGGGTCTTGGTGGTGTTTATACAGTGTGTTTGACGGGTGTATGTGCCAAGCGGCACAGATTACATTCTTATTTATATCGTTTTCCGCTATTTCTTATTTAATGTTCATAAACTTGTATATTCCACAATGTGTTAGGCTTACCTAGTCGTAGGGATTGGGTGCCATCATGACATGTTCACGATTGGTGAACTAGGGTCGTGACAATGCTTCGGCTAGTCCATTTGCAACAGCATAATACATTGACGAATTATGTTGCTTGAAGCCAAAAAGTTCACAAATCTTGGTCATCAATTTGTTATCAAACGGTTTGCCACTATCTATTATAATATAACTAGGAATGCCGAAACGATATATCATGTTCACTTGAATGAACTTTGCAACATTCTCTTTCTTCACTTCCTTGAAAGCGACGGCCTCAACCCATTTTGAGAATCCTTGTTTTATATATGTCTTTTTCATATATTTTTTATTCTCTAATTTTGAATTAATAGTATGAAATTCCATATCTAGTTAATTATTGGATTCGTACCATATAAAAGTAATAACCTCCTTTGAATTTTTAATTTACTCAACTCTTCTATTTTTGATTCAGAACTCTTTGTAAGAAATCTCTAAATTTTCTTCTGTTAGCATTCCCATCTTTCCCCGTTTTTCATTTCCTCTCTAAGACTCTATAACTCCCCACTAAAGTTGTATTCTGGGCGGGGCTCGAGCCTAAATGGGTCAAACGGGTGGGGTCATGGTCTCAAGCTAAATGAGCTGGACCTAAAAGGGCCTAAATGTTTCGGGCTATTAAATTTTTTTGAATTTTTTTATCTAAGGCATTTTCTTGTAAATTATATATAAACTTATTGGAGTTTTGTCTTATAACACGTGTCAATATTCTGTTTTGACACTTAGCAAATATTATGGATTTGCCTCTCCTATTCTATATTAATAGATAGATTGTGACTTAAGTCTGCTAATTCAAATTTAAACACAAAATTGCAAAGAAATATTAAAAGGAATGCCTTATAATTTTTATTATTAGTTTTCCTCCGCCAATGGAATATATATATATATATATATATATATATATATATATATATATATATATATATATATATATATATATATATATATATATATATATATATATATATATATATATATATATATATATATATATATATATATATATATATATATATATATATATATATACCACCATTAAAAAGAAAAACAACTAATGAAGATGTGCCAAAATTCAAGTTACATATTAGTCTACATATTATCTCTAACAAATTTCATAAATTCTTCAAGGTTCGGAGGAATTTCCGTTGGTGGTGGCGGAAAAGATGCTTGTTCATCACCGCTTCCGGGCGAGCAGCATCCTCCGCAAGTTCCGCTAGCATTTCTTCATAAGCTTCTTCTATCTCCGGTTATGATTCAGCAAGTCCAAAATTTCTTCTTTCCGAACGGATCCAATCTCTAAAGAGTACTCATTTTTCCAAGCTCTCCCTCATAAACGCCCTATGATCACCGATTTGATGTCTCGCTTGACTGAAAGCACTCTCCGATGTTATTATTGAAGCTTGAACACATAAAATATCTCAAGCCATCCTTGAAAGAACTAAAAGGTATTTTTCTTTGTCCTTCCATAATTCCAAAACATCAAAGGTGTCATCTAGATTCTCTTTTTCAAGTCCTTGCGACAAATAGACTTGAAACTCATTTAGTTGTGAAGTATCACCAATATTATCATCTTGAGAACCCCTGAACTCCATCCAAGAACTAAGTGTTTTAGGCTCGCAGTTCTTTTAGATGATTGCGAACTAGACGAAGTAGGAGTTGGAACATTTGGTCTAGCATGATCTAAGACAAGTTGATAAGCATTATAAATTGCTTGAGCATTTATTTTAATTGAGGCTTTTGCATCTGAGAGTGTAGCAAATTTCTCATCTGAAAGATCTAAAGCCTTATAAATATTTGTATACCAAAAGTGAGGACCTCCTAATTTCATAGTAGGATTAATATGGCAGCAACACCATAAATAGGGGTAGAAAAAAATATTTTTAAACTTATCTTTCATAGAATCAATAGCAAGTTGATAAATTACTCCACCCTCTGAAAATTGGACAAACAAATCATAGAGTGTTGCAATATAAACTAAACAATTTGAAATAGTAGGATAATATTGCCCATACAATTCATTTGTAGCTTCATGAAATTATTCTAAAAAGTCTTCAAGAATTTTAACATTAATCCAATCATGATTTGTAAGGATTTCATCATCATCATCACCACCAACACGAGCATTAAACGTTGCGTTTATTGGGATTCTATATTCATATGCAACAACTAAATTTTCGTACATGTAATTCCATCTAGTCGGACAAGGTTTAGGAATCCTTCTCTCTCTAAGGCCAAATCCATCACATTTTTAAAATATTATCTAAGTCTAATTCTAAAGTTTTAATAAAAGAGCCAATTAAGAGCCATTTTAACCTTTTCAATTTTCACATTTAAATTTTTCATACCATCACCGACGATTAAATGGTAGATACGAGAACATCTAATATGGAACATATTACTAAATGCAGAATTTAATGTAGTTGTAAGCAAGCCTCTAGCATTAGTGTTACTAGAAACATTATCCATAGAAACTGATATTATTTTATCTCTAATGTAAAAATATTTACAAATATCCGTAACTGTGTTAGCAGTAAATTACCTGTGTGACATGAATTAATTATTCTATAAGAAATAGTGCGCTTTTGTATTTTCCATTCCTCATCAATCTAATGAGTGGTACAGTAAGATAATCGCAGTCATTACCATTTCTACGAATTTCAGTAGTAATATCAATGCGACAATCTATATGAGTAAATAAATAGCACAAATATTATTCATATTCATGTTTATATTTATGAATACCACTCTTTACGGTTGCGCAAAGTCATGCTTTATAAGTAGGATTATAAACTCTTCCAATATAATGCACAAAGTAAGGGTTAGAAAGAAAACTATAGGGTAAGCACATAACATTAACCATTTTTGCCAATTCTTCACGATCTTTAATTGGATCATAATATAAAATACCACCAATATCAGTGTTAATTCCCGATTGAGCTAGAATTGACCCGGTATTAGGGTTAACCTCAGTACCTACACTTCTCCCCTTTTGTGCAGCTTTCATTTGAGGATATCTAGCTTTATCTCTAGGGTGTTTTTTTATGTGTCTAGTCAAACTACTCGTACCGCTATGGTCTCAAGTATATTTATGAGCCATCAAAGACCCACACGTTTTTACACTTAGCATTATTTTGTTCTCTTAGTTGAGTAAAAAAGTGCCAAACAAGAGATATTCGGGCCGTTTAGAATGTTGTCTATTAAAAGTAGGAGTTACTACATGAGGGTCAGGCGGAGCATTATTTGGATTATTATCAGTTGGGCTAACAACAGGACTAGTAGGTGTATCATCTAAATCCGGTTGCGTTTCATCTGAATCATCATTTTCCTCATCATTTTCATCAATAGTTTCATTGTGATAAAGAGCATTCATATATTCAGCATTTAATTATTGACCTGGTGCAAAATCATGGAAAAATTGACTATCGATAAATTGAAAACAAGGGTTATCACTATCAAGAATAATAGGTGGAGGAGGACGGATAACAGGTCTGGGTTGGGGAGCTGGGGAGAAGTAGTAACTTGGCGACTAGATTAACCAATTTTAGGTTTTCCCTTACCACCAAATATTTTTTTTAAAGAAAAAGACATATTAATTATAATTATACAAACTAAAACAAACAAAACTATAATATTAAAACTTAAGAGTTGGAACTACCGAATTGAACAACTTCTTGAAAATTGTATATCGTTGAAGACTTGAATACTTCAATTCACTAACTTCACAATTTTTCACAAATTGCAATAATAAAGTAAGTAGTTATTGAAAAAATATTAGAGAGAGATTGAGAGAGATTGATGATTTTGTTAGTAAAAATGAAAGAAAGAGGGGGTATTTAAAGTTAAGAATAGGGAAAAGGTGTAACTATAAAAAATTTGGGGTTAAAACAAAGTATGGGGGTCAAATGACTATTTTTTTAAAAAGCCAAACGGCTAAATTGGCAGGCCAACAGCTAAGTTTTTAAACTTCTAACCATTGGCCAATTTAAAAAAAAACTAAAAAATAGTTGTTGGACCCGTTAAGCCCATTTGAACCGGCCTAGGCCCACCGGCCAGTCCCGGGCTCGTGGTCTCAACCTAGAGGACCGGCCAACAGTGGGATTTTAGGATCGTTGGGATCGCTCCGTGTGCACCGGCCCATTTGGCCTGTGGGCTCGCGGTCCCGAGGCAGTCCCGGGCTGGACCCGGCCCACAATACAGTATTACTCCCCACTGGAGGGTTGGAAAAATCTAAAACCGAATCACAGAACAAATGGGCAAAAATTAAAATGAATAAAAAACGAGTATGATATAACTACATAAATGTGTGAGATCATAGCCAGATGCAAACAAACATACAAAGAGAAGCAAGCATTCCAAAAGTTTAGTTTCAAACAAACACTAATGATTTTAACAAGGATTTGATTTTTGCCTTTGCAGTTCCACTTCAAGTTTTCTCTAACATACAGGCTGCATCTTTTGCTTTTTACATGTGTAAAAGCAACAACTACATGAATGTTATTTTAGAGATGAACTCTCTACTGGTTGTCAATATTTCAGAAGAAAGATGCACCTTCCTTGGGAACTAAAATATGAAATTTTCACAAGACTGCCCGTATAAGGTTAGACACTGCTTTAGAGAAGGATATGAACTTGCTGATGCTTTAACAAAATATGGTGGATCATAATATATTATAGAACTAGTATACGTACCCGTGCGATGCACATATCATTGCAAATAAAAATAGTGCGATGAGAGATAATAAAAACCGACATATATTATTGACTAAATTTACTGACCACATTCAAAAGAATAAAAAAAAAAGAAATAGATAAACTTTCATCTTATGTACTCATGTAAAGGTCAAGTAGAAAACTTGTCTCAAATTTAGAAGAAACAACAACAACAACAACAACAACAACTACCCACTATGTTCCCACAAAGTGGGGTCTGGGGAGGGTAATACGTACACAGGCCTTACCCCTACCCGAAAGGGTAGAGAGGCTGTTTCCGACCGACCCTCGGCTCAGAAAAAGAGAGAGAAAATCAACAAACAAAACACAACAAATTTAGAAGAAATTCAATATAAATAAATATGTATAAAAAATAAAAATAAAAAAGAGCATTCCTATGTTCCCCATAAAGAGTCTCATTCCAAAAGCAACACAACCTTACTAAGGCCTTAAAAGGGTAAAAATAGGCCGTTAAGCACGATAGGTACATGACTTAGAATGGGCAACAACAAAATTACCTTACTAAAGCCTTAAAAAGGTAAAAATAGGTCGTTAAGCGCGATAGGTACATGACTTAGAATGGGCAACAACAAAATTTCAGTTAAATCTAATTTTAGTTCCAGTCCCAAACGAAGCTTCATCAAGGCGCCCAACTCGAACAAAATTCTATTTTAAGCATCTCCAACACAAACCACACAGTTTCTTTAATCTTGATCATTTTCACCCTTCAAAGCAGGACTGTCCTGCATGTAGCAAATAAAACATGTGCAATGACAAATATAATGACCGAAAATAGCTTGAAAAAGTCATCCTTGAAAGTATGCTTGAGATCCAAAATAGTGTATTCCCATTTTCCTAAGAAATCAAGTAATAATCAACAGAAAAAATTTGCATAGTTTCTATATTTTCTTGTGGACAAATCATCAATCAAGTCTTGAGAGAATCAATAAAACTGTAGCTCAACTCCATCATCCTCTTATTGCACTTGAGCTTATCATGCTAGTCCCACCCAATGATAATCTCTCAACAGAATAGCATCAAGTACTACTAATACCAATGAGAAATAGTCAGTAGAAAAAATATGTATAAAATAATGTATAATAAAAAAAAGTGTAACTACTAAAAAATACTTCCAACTACTTGTTTAAAGAAAAATAAGTTTTACCCCTACCGACTATTTTTGGTCATCCTCGATAGAAGAACTTCTCTAAAATATGGAAATTTTAAGCCACTAAAACTAAAGTCTAAATAAAAGTTTTTTGCCTCATTCGTCATATTTTTCAAAATTATTCAAAGCTTCAAAGTACTGCACTTAGTATGATAATTGAGCACTATTGAAGCTTAAACTTTTGGCTTAGCAAAATAAATGTGATTCATATATAAACACTTCGATTTTATGAGGAGCAAATTATAGAGCTCAGATAAATCCAAATATATTTTCAACACTTTCCTTCTAGCATAAGTTTCATATCCTTCTAACAAAGGTTTTAAAGTTACAGTACTAACAAAAATATTCATTGTTTATTTTAACACTTAATTGTATAAAGTTTAAAGCTAGGCTTATAATTATGACTCCAAATTGCACTGGTTAAACAAATTGCGGCGATTTTTATAAATATATATAATATATAAGTTATGAAGTTAAATGTCAATAATCAGGGTCTCTAAATATGAATATATAGGCACGCACCAATACTTCATAGTGAAACATAATAACCTATACTTTTTGTTGGTAAAAATAAATTTGAATCTTATAGACATGATATCTAAATATTAGTAAATTCCTTTCTTTAGCAACAATACTTCCGCAAAATACTTATTTTACATCACATTGGCCAATCCTAATAAAATCACAATAGCTTTTAGGCTGTCTGTTATTGAATATAAATGTGATTTCTAAACAGCAAAAGGAACATCTAAACACATGTATATCCAACTTACAATTCAATCTTCTTGTTTTAATTTAGTCGTTATTCTTCTATTTTAAGAAGCAACATAATTTCTGCTATATGGATGGCGTCTAGTTCCTAATTCTTATAGGTAAGGGGAAAAAAATACTCAAGGCATGATAAAAAATATACCTTAAATATGAGAATGATTCTTGTATTCACTCTACGCAGAGAGCAACAATCAGGTCTTGCACTAAATGAAAGTAAATATTGCACTCAAAAATACCAACATCGCTACAATTACCACTGTTACAGGAGCAAGAAGGATTTGAAGGTGTCCTGGTAGTTGATTCTCTAAACCCACTTGCCATATATTAAAGCTAAACATAGGAAATGACTACAATCAAGTAAATAATTAATTAAATCAACAATTAGCAAACTATGACAATGCATATTAATCAATCAACCACACCTCAATATGAAATCTAGTTCAGTCAACATTTTGAATCCTTCATATATTTCTGTGATGACCCGGACCGTCATCATGTGAGTTATCACCTCGTTATCCCGGTTAAATACTTGTTAATGTTTCAATATGCATGTTTGGCGAGTTTGAGTCAATTCGGATTGAGTTTAGTTGGAAATGAGACAAAAAGTCTCTTAGAAGAAGGAATAGTTGGGAAAAGTCAATTGGACGTTGAATTGTGAGTTAGAGAGCTCGTAATCGAATTCTGATGATTCGGTCAGCTCCGGCAGGTCATTTGTGGCTTAGGAGAGCGATCGGACTTGAATTTGGAGGTCCGGTGTAGTTTTAGGCTTGAATTGGCTAAGGTTGAATTTTGGCAAAATCCGAACGGTAGGTGAGACTTTGATCCGAGAGTCGGAATGGAAGTCCGACAGTTGCAGTATCACCGTTGGGTGATTTTGGATATGCCTGCAAATTTTCAGGTCATTCGGACATCATTTGGTTGGGTTTTTGATCGAATGAGCAAATTTTGAAGTTAAAGTTAAACTTAAGCTTGAATTTATTGAAAACGGACGATATTGATGTTAACGATAGAGTTTTGATGATTGGAACAAGTTCGAATAAGGTTATAGGACGTGTTGGTGCTTTTGGTTGAGGTCCCGGGGGCCTCGGGTGAGTTTCGGGGTGGTTTCGGATCATTTCTAGGCCAATTTTAACTGCTGGTTTATGTCTGTAGCAGTGTTCTACGCGATCACGGACAATGGGTCACGATCGCGGTGAGTAAAATGTGCGAAAAATATTAATGAATCGCGATCGCGTGAAATGCTCCGCGATCGCGATGAAGGAAATTTCTGTTGCATTGATCCTACTTCAGAAGATCATATCTTTTTATCTAAAAGGAATTTTGAGGTGATTCAAAAACCAAAGTTGTAGCTCATCGTGTCTAGTTTTCAGAAAGCTAAAGAACTCCTCATTTGGAAATATATAGAAAAACGTTATGGACGTTACACTATAGGGTATCCGAGAAAGATCTCTAATACATATATATATATTGGGAAGCTTATATCTCGAAATGTATAAGGATTCAGGAAATGAGCAACAAATAAAAGTTATAGATCTATGTGTCTAGTTTCCAGAACATCAAACCATTCATCATTCGGAGTTGTGTGCAAAACGTTATGACCATTATACTGAAGCCTGTCCGGAGGAACCGGAATTTGTTCACCGCGATCGCGAAGGGTAAATTTTGGGCCAAAGGGTAAATTTTGGGCCAAATTTTGTTCTCCGCGATCGCAGAGCCATTCCCGCGATCGCGATGAGTAATATGCCTAGGCAGAATGTTTTTAAAACATTCCAGTCGCGAAATCAACCCACTTTTCCACCATTTTTGGTCATTCTTGAGAGCTTTTGGACGGGAATTGAAGGGATTTCGACGGGGAATCGTTGGAGGTAAGTTTTATGAGTTAAATACATGATTTTATCAAAGAATCTTCTATTAGTTCTCTGAATTTGGGTAAGAAATCAAGAAAATTAGGGCTTTGAGCAAAAATCTTAAAATGGGGATTTGAAGGACCATTTGTGGTCCGAATTGGGAGTTCTTGGTATGTACGGACTCGTGTTGAGATAAGGGTTCCGAAAATATAACTTTCGTAATTTTTTGAGAGGCGTACCAAAAGTCGGATTTTGACAACTTCGTGGGTTTTGGTGTAAATCGAGTTATTTCGATTAGGTTACGTCTAATTAGCCTATATTGATGCATTCTCATTGATTTTGAGCAGATTTGGCATCTGAGGAGATTGATTTGCGAGGCAAGTGCAAAGCGGGCTAGGACTTCTACCGGATCGAGGTGAGTGGTGGTAGTAAATAATGTACTGAGGGTTTGAAACCCCGTACTTGCACTTTACAGTGCTATGTTGAGATGAGACCCGAGTCATGTGATGGGCGTGGTGACGTTGTGATTGGGGACTTGGACTTGGTCCATCCCGGCTTATAGTAGACTGTGTGTTATGACTGTTAATGAGATTATAACTACGTAATTGGGCTGGTAGCCATGTTTGGGGCCTTGTGCCGATCCGTAGAGCATTAGGGAACATGTAGAGCTAGGCGACCCTTATATCATATTGAAACTTACACTCAGCCATAAACTAGCTGAATAGCATATTAAAAGACAGTACATGGTGAATACTGTGAGAGACCGATTACTTAGGGTGGAAATTTCCTAATTTAGCCGAGTGGGCCTGTTCTAGCTGAGTGGGCCTGAGAGGCCAAGTCTATGCCGACTGAGATATGGTCGAGGACCCACTATGAGAGATTATATTGGGCCTGAGAGGCCAAGTCTATACTGATTGGGATAGGGTCGAGGGCCCACTATGAGATATTATATATATATCTATATTAGATCGGGCTGCATGCCGCAGCACTATATGTATTGGATCGGACTGTACGCCGCAGTGATATATATATATATGGATCGGACTGCACGCTGCAGTAATATATAAGTGGGACGGACTGCACGCCGCAGTATTATCGCGCTTGGGCTATAGGAGCCCCTTCGGAGTCTCAGTCTACACACATTCTCAGTGGGCGCTGCAGTATATTATGGGATCGGGTTGCGCGCCGCAGCAGTATATATATATATATATATATATTGGATCGGACTGCACGTCGCAACATCATAGCTCTTGGGCCGATGGAGCCCCTCCGAAGTCTGTACACATCCCCAGTGAGCGCCGTCGACGTTACACACCGTAGCATTATATATTGGAGCGGGCTGCGCGCTGCAGCATTGTACAGAAATACACACACGCCGCAGCATTTTACTTATACATATATATATATACCTATATGTATATCGCAGCGGGCTACGCGCCGCCGCATTATAGACATATGTATACATATATATATATATTGGATCGGCTGTACGCCGTAGCAGTATGAGTGAGGACTAGTTCAGTGTGGGACCTTGGTGAGATAGATGTGGACTGAAAATGGGGGTATTCACTGTAGAGATGACTTACCCGTGAGGTTACCCTTAGAACTGTTTAGTGATAGTACATGTGTTCTTATTTTCAGTTATTATTTATTATTGTTACTCGCTGAGTTAAATATACTCATCCCACTACCCTGCACTTTTTGTGCAAATATACAGGTTCAGGAGAGCAGTTGAGCTATCGCAACTGCTTTACTATCACCATTCCGTGGAGACTTTAAGGTAGTTATTGACGTCCGCGGTACCTAACCTCTTCCTCTTTATTATTTTGTTGTCTCCATTCTGCTTAGACCTGATTGTGTAGTAGATCTCATTTGTAGAGGCTCGGACTTGTGACACCACGATTTGGTTGGGATTGTATTCGTGTATTTCATTCTACACTTCTTGATTTGTTATAAAGACAAGCTAATTATGCTGATTAATCAGTATTAATTTATAATTGGCTGGTTCGAATGGATAAGATGGTCGGGCTTGCCTAGCATTGTGTTGGGCGACATCACGACCGGGGTTTGGGTCGTGACAAGTTGGTATCAGAGCCTAGGTTAACAGGTCTCGCGAGTCGTGAGCCGGTTTAGTAGAGTCTCGTGGATCGGTATGGGGACGCCTGTACTTGTCCTCGGGAGGCTGCAAACCTTTTAGGAAAGCTTCAAATTCTTGAAATTCTTATCGTGCGTACTTGATTCAGCTTGAGATATAATTCTTGAGATTCCTTTCACACGTCTGTATGCGCACTCGAGCACTCAGTAATATGATCGCCTTGATGGCTTGTGATTCCCCGATTGATGAGAGAGATGTAATCTCTGTAAGTTTTATGTTGGGACGGTCAGGAGGACTTGAGGCCGAATCTTTGCCTATGGCTTGAGCACCAAGGTGCTAATTTTGCGAGCTGGTATTATTAACTTATATGTTCAGTATTGTCCCTAATTATGGGAATGGCGACTAGATAGCTATGTAATGAGTATGTTGGTACTGTGTAATGTGTATGGTAGTGGAAGGTATACAACAATATTAAGGAAAGAAAATGTTCTTACTTGGTGGAATAGCCTAGATAATGGAGGGTTGAAATGTATTTTCTATGTGTTATGATTCAAATAGGTGAAATGCATGTCCACGCATCAATTTTGATAATATAATACAGGTGGTATTGAGATTAATATTGTTGATATACATTGTGATGCTTTGTCAATTTGTGGACGTGTTGTTAGGATGATTTTGGTGGTTCTCTGGCAGGTGGATAAGCCCAATTACAAAGGAAACTCTGCCGAAATTTTTGAAAATTTTGGGACTTAGAAAAGATTTTGTCACCTAGAGAATGGGCTTAGCTGTTGTGTGTGAATGAATACAAGAATTGCAGAAGAGTTGAGATTTCTGACGATTCGAGTCTCTGCCAAAGCTAGTAAATGACTTGAGTTTAATCTCCCTATAACATTGTGGCACTATTTGAGTAAGAATGCTATAGGTGGTTAAAAGTGCCTTGATGTATGGCTTCGAGCAAAGTTGGGAGGTTGTTATTGATTAACTGATTTCACCTATTGTGTGCTATGTTGGTCATGTCTCTAAGTATGTTGGAAAAATTTTGGTAAAGGTTATGGTGTTTCGTAGATGTGAAGAAATACTAGGATGTTTTGAACTGTTGTTGGTAAAGAATGTTCGGTGTATAGAAAAGAAAGATAGCTAAGTACATCTGTATGTAATCATGTTCTGTAGTGTCAGAGTTCTAACAAGGAACGAGTGGTTATGTTCAATAAGATAGCTGAATTACAACTGAATAAGGGTGAATGACGCCCGAGAATGGTCTTGCGGTGTTCAAGATTTTGCTTGTAACAGTTAGGTGCCTTAAGACTGCGTACGTGGCTATAGACCGTGGTTTCGTTAGAATAAATCGAGACTTGTGTTAAGTTATGTGAATGATGAGATTCTATGTATCCATATTGTAGAGTAATGATAACGAATTCAAAAATTTGCAGGAAGTTCTTCAAGGTAAAGTGTTGTAAATTGTGGTACTTCTGGGAAACATTGAGAGAGTATTCAGCAACCTATGGGTCTTAGACCGTGTGGTCTTAGGTGTGAGTTCTGTGTGGTAACATGAGCTGAGGTATTGTGATCTTCCAGTAAGGGAGAATATTAAATTAAAGATGATAATAAACCAGAACAGTATGAAAAGGATACGAGTATCTCCTGGTATACGTTCGAAGTAATGAGTCTTGCAGATATGGTGCAACAAAGCTCTTGAGTGCTAGCAGTTGCGTAGCTTGATGTAGGTAAAAGGACTCAGTCCTGGAAGTTAAACTTATGCAATGAATGTGAAGAAAGAGTTGTGATGTATTTTATCATGGTTTGAAAATGAGTATATTCCTATCGGTATGCGAAGCATGGAATGTGTAATGACTTTTCTCCTATATGGGATCATGAAGGCCCTTGACTAGTTGAGTGCGTCGACGTTTGCGGCGCAAAAGAGGAAATGAAGTCTCCATGTATCTTAATGTGGTAGAGTATATGCGATGTGTTATGAAAAGCTAATAACGGCATGTTCAAGGTTTTGAGATCAGTTCATATTATATGGGAAGCCATTAAAATTCCCAAGCAGCGTGGGCAGCTGCAGATAATCTGAGAATCAATCTTTCTAGTAATGTAAACTGATAATATCTAGTGGTATTGTGGCATTCTCTTGATGGATTGACAGAGATGATTGAGTTTTTGATGGCATAGGGAAATTTCTGAATGGCTTACATGGTATGAATGGATGCTTGATGTGTGTTATGTATTCGTACGGTGGAGTGTGGAATCAGGCATAGTGATTCATATGTTACATATGTGTTGAAGACTAGAAGTTCTCGTAATCCGCCTACGCAGTGGTGGTGTATCGTGTGTATCGGCACCATTTAGCGGTTATTGGAAATTGGAACCCCTAATGGCTCTCTCGTTACTTGATACGATGAATTTGAATAATGATATATGATTGCAGACTAGTTGTCATAAGCCAGGTTGTCTAGACTAATGTGATATGGACTATGTCAGAAAAATGTCACAAACTGCGTGGCAGAGTGCATCAAATCATGCTCCAGCGGGGTAGATGTACCCTAGGGCCAGAGGACGGCTGGTAGGTATTGCTTTGTCAGTTGGGCCTTTGTGGCGGATGTCAGTGTAGAGGTATCTACCATTGATTCAATTCCGGTATTGAGGAACTTTGTCGGATGCATTTCATGTGGCCGAGCTTGAGGCTATATATATGTTTGTTGCAATGAGCAACTTGACTCGATGTGCATTCCTTTTTGCTAGATTTATGCGTGGATCGGGTGGCATGCCGCCACATGTATGGTATCAGGATCGGATGGCATGCCGTCACAGGTATGGTATCTGGATCGGATGGCACGCCGTCAAGAGTATGGTATCTGGATCGGGTGGCACGCCGCCACGGGTATGTTATTGGAGCTGGTTGCATGCCGCAACAGTGTGATGTGGAAAATAGTTCCCTAAATGTTACCTTGTATACAATACTTCCTGGCTTCTGAGGAAAAGTCCGTATTGGGTACCGCTCGGGGAATAGCACATCAGTTGTGTCCATTTAGGATTTGATAGCATATATTAATTATATCACCACGGGTGTGATTGATTGCTTGAGCTCGGACCTAAATATGTGCGTGGCTGACCGTTTTGAGCATGGTGACTTGAGGTGCTCCATGAGTAATAGTGTTTGGATAGAATCATGAGTCGTGCCAAGGCCACGCGATGTTATAACCTTTCGAGAGGGAGTCAGGTACTCTATTACTATGATGTGAGACGGGATCTCAGTTCTATGTTATGATGGTATGGAGGAATTGAACTACGACTCTTTTGTTTGAGTCAGTTGTTATGATTAGAGTATGATCAGACGCTTCTTATTTGGAGCCTGTGTTGTCCTCATCGCGGCTTAGGCCGGTGTTGAGGTGTCATATCACCAGTGTGGTGTGTTATAACCGAAATGATCATTTGAGCCATTAATGAGTGCGAGCATATGTGATTTCAGTTGGTTAGAAAGGTAATATCGAGATTTGGCTCCGAAATCTGTTGTGGTATCAGTTAAAAGGGAAATAGATTCATGGATGGTTGACCTGAGAGATTGGATTTGATATATCGTGTGTTTCAGCTGTCGTGGGCAGGATATGTAGGTAATGGAGTAAGACTTTAGCTAATGAAAAAAGGGTTTTTCAGTTAGTATTTAGTTGTCGTGGGCAATTGTTGAGATTCGAGGCCATCGTCTCGATCGATTGGGTTGTTTGATACATCATATGATATCACCCGGAATGGCGAGTATGGGCTATTACAGATGGATCGTGTGTATTCTGAGTATAGGCATGAGATTCGGATTTGGTATGTGATTTCGGAAAGTGCGATGTGGTCTATGGTGCGGATAGGTTGTGAGATCTCCATCTATAGTGTGTACCGGACTTATATGAGATAGGGTAACGTGAGATCGCCCGAATATATACTTGGTAAGGTCATTCAGCTATTGGGTTACTTCCAGTAAACCTCTTGGTCCGCTCGAGGACGAGCGTTTGCTTAAGTTGGGGAGAATGTGATGACTCGGACCGTCATCATGTGAGTTATCACCTTGTTATCCCCATTAAATGCTTGTTAATGTTTCAATATACATGTTTGGCGAGTTTGAGTCAATTCGGATTGAGTATAGTTGGAAATGAGACAAATAGTCTCTTAGGAGAAGGCATAGTTGGGAAACGTCAACCGGATGTTGACTTGTGAGTTAGAGAGCTCGGAATCAAATTCTGATGATTCGGTCAGCTACGGGAGGTCATTTGTGGCTTAGGAGAGTGATCGAAATTGAATTTGGAGGTCCGGTGTAGTTTTAGGCTTGAATTGGCTAAGGTTGAATTTTGGCGAAATTCGAACGGTAGGTGAGATTTTGATCCGGGAGTCGGAATGGAGTTCCGACAGTTGCAGTAGCTCTGTTAGGTGATTTTGAATATGACTGCAAATTTTAAGGTCATTCGGACATCGTTTGGTCGAATTTTTTATCAAATGTGAATTTTTGAAATTAAAGTTAAACTTAAGCTTGATTTTATTGAAAACGGACGATATTAATGTTAACCATAGAGTTTTGATGATTGGAACAAGTTCGAATAAGGTTATAGGACGTGTTGGTGCTTTTGGTTGAGGTCCCGGGGTCCTCGGGTGAGTTTCGAGGTGGTTTCACACCATTTCTAGACCATTTTTAACTGCTGGTTGATGTCTGTAGCAGTGTACTACGCGATCGCGGACAATGGGTCACAATCGCGGTGAGTAAAATGTGCAAAAAATATTAATGAATCGTGATCATGTGAAATGCTCCGCGATCGCGATGAAGGAAATTTTTGTTGCCTTGATCCTATTCAGAAGCTCATATCCTTTTATATACATAGAATTTTGAGGTGACACAAAAACCAAAGTTGTAGTTCATCGTTTCTAGTTTTAATCAAGCTAAATAAATCTTTATTTTAACATATGTGTCAGACGTTATGGATGTTACACTATAGGGTGTCTGAGAAGGATCTCTAATACATATGTATGCATTGGGAAGCATATATCTCACAATTTATAAGGATTCAGGAAATGAGCAACAAATGAAAGTTATAGCCCTATGTGTCTAGTTTCCAGAACATCAAACCATTTGTCATTTGGAGTTGTGTGCAAAAGGTTATGACCATTATACTGAAGCCTGTACGGAGGAACCAGAATTTGTTCACCGCGATCGCGAAACTTTTCCCGCGATCGCGAAGGATAAATTTTGGGCCAAAATTTTGTTCTCCGCGATCGCGGAGCGATTCCCACGATCGCGATGAGTAATACCCCTAGGCAGAATGTTATTAAAATATTTCAGTCGCGAAATTAATCCACTTTTCCACCATTTTTGGTCATTCTTGAGAGCTTTTGGACGGGAATTGAAGGGATTTCGAAGGGGAATCATTGGAGGTAAGTTTTATGAGTTAAATACATGATTTTATCAAAGAATCTTCCATTAATTCTCTGAATTTGGGTAAGAAATTAAGAAAATTAGGGCTTTGAGCAAAAAACTTAAAATGGGGATTTGAAGGACCATTTGTGGTCCAAATTGGGAGTTCTTGGTATGTACAGACTCGTGTTGAGATACGGGTTCCGAAAATATAACTTTCGTAATATTTCGAAAAGCGCACCAAAAGTCGGATTTTGACAACTTCGTGGGTTTTGGTGTAAATCGAGTTATTTCGATTAGGTTACGTCTAATTAGCCTATATTGATGCATTCTCATTGATTTTGAGCAGATTTGGCATCTGAGGAGATTGATTTGCGAGGCAAGTGCAAAGCGGGCTAGGACTTCTACCGGATCGAGGTGAGTGGTGGTAGTAAATAATGTACTGAGGGTTTGAAACCCCGTACTTGCACTTTACAGTGCTATGTTGAGATGAGACCCGAGTCATGTGACGGGCATAGTGACATTGTGATTGGGGGATTGGACTTGGTCCTTCCCGACTGATAGTGAATTGTGTATTATGATTGTGAATGAGATTATAACTATGTAATTGGGCTAGTAGCCATGTTTGGGGCCTTGTGCCGATGTGTAGAATATTAGGGGAGCCAGTAGAGCTAAGCGACCCTTATATCATGTTGGATACATACAGTCAGCCGTAGTATATCATGCTGGATACATACACTCAACCGTAGTTATAGCTGTACAAGCATATCATGAGCCAGTACTAGATGTGTACTTTGAGAGAGACTACCTAGGGTGGAATTCCCTGTTCTAGCTGAGTGGGCCTGAGAGGCCAAGTCTATGCCGACTGAGATAGGATCGAGGACCCACTATGAGAGATTATATTGGGCCTGAGAGGCCAAGTCTATACTGACTGGGATAGGGTCGAGGGCCCACTATGAGATATTATATATATATATATATATATATATATATATATATAGGGTCGCACGCCGCAGCAGCATATATATTGGATCGGGCTGCACGCCGCAGCAGTATATATATTGGATCGGGCTGCACGCCGCAGCAATATATATATATTGGATCGGGTTACACGCCGCAGTATTATTGCGCTCGGGCTATAGGAGCCCCTTCGGAGTCTGAGTCTGCACATATTCTCAGTGAGCGCTGGAGTATATTATGGGATCGGGCTGCACGCCGCAGTATATATATATATATATATATATATATATATATATATATATATATATATATATATATTCACGCCAAACAATGTGCATGCTTTCATTATCATATATGTTCAAGATACACCAAAGTTTATAGTTAATTATTATGATGTGACCATAAGAGAATAATAATCTATAGTCCTTAAGCAGTTCCATTTGTTATACCAACCGTTCCTAAACTAATCAAAACAGTTATCTACTCTCAAAGGTGAGGATTTACAAATAAAGAGACCTCGGTAATCATCAATTCATGTAACTACCCTACTATTTATATATATATATATATATATATATATATATATATATATATATATATATATATATATATATATATATATATATATCGGAGCGGGATACGCGCCACCGCATTATAGACATATGTATACACATATATAAACATTGGATCGGCTGTACGCCGTAGTAGTATGAGTGCGGACTAGGTCAGTGTGGGACCATGGTGAGATAGATGTGGACTGGAGATGGGGGTATTCACTGTAGTGATGACTTACCTGTGAGGCTACCCTTAGAACTGTATAGTGATAGTACATGTGTTCTCACTTTCAGTTATTATTTATTATTATTGCTCACTGAGTTGAAATATACTCACCCCACTCCCCTACACATTTTATGCAGATATACAGGTTCAGGAGGGCAGTTGAGCTATCGCAACTGCTTGTATTATCGCCATTCTGTGGAGACTTCGAGGTAGCTGCCGACGTCCCCAGTACCTGGCCTCTTCCTCTTTATCATTTTGTTGTCTCCATTCTGCTTAGACCTGATTGTGTAGTAGATCTCATTTGTAGAGGCTTAGACTTGTCACACCACGATTTAGTTGGGACTATATTTATTCGTGTATTTCATTATACACTTCTTGATTTGTTATAAAGACAAGCTAATTACCAGATTAATCAGTATTAATTTATAATTGGATGGTTTGAATGGATAAGATGGTCGGGCTTGCCTAGCAAGGTGTTGGGCGCCATCATGACCGGGGTTTGGGTCGTGACAATTTCACTACATTAAAAAAATTGTGGCAAAGATACATCCGAGAAAGAGGGTTCCATAGAATTACTTCTACTGGAAAATCATATTGCAAATAGGAAAAACAGATATAGATAGTTTTATATGTATATACACACACAATGGCAAACAAACATAAATAGTTTAAGAATTATATTAAGTCGCAGATTCGAATTTTTTGAATCACTTGTTAATATGGTTGGCTCTAGCACTCCTACAATATGTATCCTAAAATTAATTTCTTACTAAATTAAAATACATCACCTTTTATAACCTATCGCATATATGAAAGATTGTGATGATCCGACCCATCGTCTAAGGTATTATCGCCCCGTTTTCCCCGTATTATATTGCTATATATTTCAATATCAGTATTTGAGTTGATCGGGTAGAATTGGATTGATTTTAGTTGGAAATGAGACACTTAGTCTTTTTTAAGAAGGCTTAAATTGGAAAAGTCAATAAGAGGTTGACTTGTGAGTTAGAAGGCTCGTAATTGAATTCCGATGATTCGGTTAGCTCCGGGTGATGATTTAAGGCTTAGGAGCACAATCGGAAGTAATTTTGGAGGTCCGGTGAAGAAGTTAGCCTATTTTGGCGAAGTTAGTATTTTGGCGACTTCCGGTTGATAGGTGAAATTTTGATCCGAGGTTCAGAATGGAATTTTGAGAGTCGCCGTAGCTTCGTTAGGTGATTTGGGATATGTGTACAAAATTTCAGGTCATTCGGACGTGGTTGGGTTTTTGATTAAATGTGTGTTTTGGAAGTTTTAGAAGAACTTAGACTTGAATTCGATGTAATTTGATGGTCTTGGCATTGTTTGATGCATGTCGATGATTGGAACAAGTTCGTATGATGTTTTAGGAGGTGTTGGTATTTTTGGTTGAGGTCCCGGGGGCCTCGGGGTGATTTCGGACGGTTAACGGGAAATTTTGAAGTTGGAAAACTTCATAATAGGCGAAGATGTAAATGAGTGTGCACAAGACCTCACTGTAAACCATCATATCTCCCGTTATATAAAGAGTTGTGTGACCCACAACCTATCAAATTAAAACCCTTTGAATCTAGTTTCCAACGCAACAAACCGTGCATCATTTGGAGGTGTATACAGAAAGTTATGACCATATTACTGGGCATGTATTAGTAGCGCGACCTTAGCGCGGGAGCGCTAGTAGCCCGCGCTAATTGGGTTATATTCTGCCTTAACCCACGCTAATTTAGCGCGGGCGCGCTAGTAGCAGGCCCTAAATATACCTAAGGACGGGAAATGACAGAACTTGAGTCATTTCTCAAGCCTAGGGCTTCCCCAACACCCCCAATTCGACCAAGGCACTCAATTGCACTCCTAAGGTAAGCTTTTAAGTGTGTTTTTATGGTGATTTCTCTTCTCAATCACTAGTTACAACATGATTTTGGTTGGATTTCACAGGATTTCTTCAAAATCTCAAGAACACCCCAAATTTGTCTTTCAAGATTTGATCTACAAGAGGTAATCCTACACCTTAGCCTTACACATATGGTGTTATTATGGGAATATGAGTATGAATCAAGTATTACAGCTTATAGTATGGTTGTTGGAAGCCATAAATCCCCAATTTAAATACATGAACATGGTAGGGATTTCAATGTGTATATTTGTTGGAATTTTGTTGGTGTGGGTGCGAATGGTTGATCACACACGTGATGTTAGGAGTATAAATTGCTAAAGAAGGATAGGGAGATGAATATTGGTTAATGGTTATAGTTGGAGGAACCAATGCTGTAGTTAAGAGGTGTAAATATTTATGCCTAAAAGATGTTTGTTAATAGGCCTAGATGGCACAAGTTATGGGATTTATGACTAATATTAGCCCTATTGAATGTGGTATTGTAGATTGAAGTTACATAACTGTATTGGATCATTGTAGTATTATTAAGGGGCGAATTTCAGATATGTATGGCTAAAACCCCATCTTTTAGAAATCGAACTTCATCGATATTTGTATGAATTTGGATAGATTGGAAGCGCGAGGAGGCCGGTTGAGGAGCAAAGGCGTCGCGGACTAGAATTCTCGCCGGTTTGAGATTCGGCATCCGAGGTGATTGAATTGCAAGGCATTGCTACGGATTGAATTGTTCGTAAACTTTCGAGGTAAGTGTTTGTTCTATCCTAGCTTGAGGGAATAGGATTGTGTGCTATGTGCTATGTGATCGAGTGCGGTGTATGGGCTGTGGTGATGAGTATGACTGGGGATAGAGACTTAGTCCATCCTGAATGAGTATAATGTGATATTTGTGATTGAAAAACACTGTGTTGGATATAATTGCAGGCTGTAAGCCTTTGGGGCCTTGTGCCGACCTGTAGTATCCCTAGGGGATAATTATATATGTGATAGCTATACTTGCTTAATCGCTGATCTTAGTCCTGGTTTGAAATCACCGTATTGAAATGCTAAGTCACCTGTTTTGGAAAAATTAAATAAAAGTTAAAGTATTTTCATAATTTATGAACTGGAACCTGGTAATAAATAATTGGAGTTGTTGTGTGACTTATATGCTTGTTGTGGACTGAGGATGGATCGGGCTGCATGCCGCAGCGGTATTGCACTTGGACTGTAGGAGCCCCTCCGGAGTCTGTACTGCGCTTGGGCTGTAGGAGCCCCCCAGAGTCTGTACACACCCCCAGTGAGCGCTGTCGACGTTAAATGGATCAGGATACATGCCGTAGTGGTTATGTGCATTGCATTACATTCTTTGTCTGTGTATTATCTGCGATAGTGGTATTGCACTGTTGTTGTTGCTAGTTCGTAGGAGGAATCAGACTGTAGTTTAGCTTCATTTTGTGGCATTCTGTGGATTTCTTGCTTTCAGCTACTTGTATATATTTATTACTCACTGAGTACTTAGTACTCACCCCTACTCCCTGCACCTTTGTGTGCATATTCAGGTACACAGGAGGGATAGACGAGCACTCCAGCTTTTATCAGTATTTATCCGAGTTGCTGAGGTAGCTGCTGGCGTTCGCAGGACCTGGCTTCTCTTCTTATTCCAGTTTCCCTTTGTATATACATTATTCATACTTGAGTATTTGGAGCTTTATTGTTGATAATAACATCCAGGTAATTGATTGGAGCTTCATGCTCGGGATGAGAGTGTAAATGGTCGGGCTTGCCTAGAAGTTGTGTTGGGCGCCATCATGACCGGGATTGGGGTCGTGACAAGTTGGTATCAGAGCCTAGGTTACTAGGCCTCAGGAGTCTTGAGCCGATTGGTAGAGTCTTGTGGATCGGTATAGGGACGCCTGTACTTATCCTCGGGAGGCTGTAAACCTTTAGGAAACACTTCACATTTCTTGGAATTCGTATCATGCGCACTTGATTCAGCTTGAGATATAATTCTTGGAAATTCCTTCCATACGCTTGTACGCGCACTCGAACGCTTAGTAATATAATTTCCTTGATGGCTTGTGATTCCCTGGTCGAGGGACAAGATATAATCTCTGCGAGTTCATGTTGGGCTACTCGGGAGGACTTGAGGCCAGATCTTTGACTATGACATGAGCACCAAAGTGCTGATTTTACAAACTGGTATTATGAAATTTTGTGTGATCGGTATTGTTCCTAACTGTGGAAATGGCAGCTTAATAATGTACGAGCTGTCAGGTGTTAGATCCTTATTGTAATTTGTTGTGTAGCCCCGAGCTATGGGCGTGGTGAATATTTATCATATCTCTTAGTTGGAAGGTAAAGTGCCTTACGTATAGTAAAACGAGTTTAGACCCAGGAAGACTAAAGTGATTATTCTATGTATATCCTGGTGGAAAGTGTTGTACTGAAATACTAGATTGATGCAAAGTAGGTGGGTGGATTCGGATGTGTAATTGAAGGGTATTTGATATGTGTTATGATGCGAGAAATGTAACGCATGTTCAGGTATAAATTGTGATAATATGATTCGTATAGTATTGAGATTTAATGTTGTTGAAATGCATTGTGATGTCTTGTTGATTTGTGGATGTATTGTTAGAATGGTTTGGTGATTCTCTGGCAGGTGGATAGGCCAATTTACAAAGGAAACTTTGCCGAAATTTTTGAAAAATTTGGGACTTAGAAAGATTTCTGTCACCTAAAGAGAGTAGGCTTAACTGTGGTGCGTGTATAAATGCAAGAATTGCAGAAGGGTTAAGGTCTCTGATGATTCGAGTCTTTTGTCAAGCTTGTAAATGACTTGAGTTTAATCTCACCATAACATTGTGGCATCATTTGAGTAAAAAATGCTATGAGCGGCTAAAAGTGCTTTAATGTATGGCTCCGAGCCAAGTTGGGGAGGTTGCTATTGATTAACTGATTGCACTGTTGTGTGCTATGTTGATTCTATCTCTAAGTATGTTGGGAAATTCTGATAAAGGTTATGGTGCTTCATAGATACGAAGAAATAATAGGATGATTTGAACTACTGTTGGTCAAGAATGTTCGATGTGTAGAAAAGAAAGATAGCTAAATGCATTTATATGTACTAATGTTTTGCGGTGCCAGAGTTCTAATAAGGCACGAATGGTCCTGTCTAATTAGACAGTTGAATTATAATTGAATAAGCGTGAATGGCGGTCGAGAATAGCCTTGCGGTGTTCAAGACTTTGCTTGTAACGGTAATGTGTCTTAAGATGTTGTATATGACTAAAGACGGTGGTTGCGATAGAAGAGATCAAGACTTGTGTTATATTATGTGAATAATGGGATTCTATGTATCCGTATTGTAAGGTAATGATAACGAATTCAAAATCGTAGGATGTTTTCCAAGATAAAGTATTGTAGAATGTGGTACTCCGGGGAAACATCTGAGAGAGTATTCAGTGGCCTGTGAGCCTTAGACCGTGTAGTCTTGTGTATGAGTCTTGTGTGGTAACCCGAGTTGAGGTATTGTGATCCTTCAGTAAATGAGAGTATTAAATGAGAGATGATAGTAAACCGGAACAGTACAAAAAGGATACAACTAACTCCTGGTATGTGTTCAAAGTAATGACTCTTGTAGATATTGTGCAACAAAGCTCTTGAGTGCTGGAAGTTGCGTAGCTCGATGTGGGTAAAAGGACTCAGCACTGACAGTTAAACTATGCAATAAATGGGGAGAAAGAGTTTGTGATGTGTTTTACCGTGGTTTGAAAATGAGTGTATTTCCTGTTGGTATGCGAAGCTGGGAATGTGTAATGAGTTTTCTTCTATATGGAATCATGAAAGTCCTTGACTAGTGGAGTGCGTCGATGTTCGCGGCGCAGAAAAGGGATAGAAGTTCCCATGTTATATTAGTGTGGTAAGGTATATGCGATGTGTTATGGGAAGCTGATAATGGCATGTTTACGATTTTGAGATCAGTTCATAATATATGGGAAGTCATTAAAAAAATTTTGAGCAGCGCGGGCAGCTGCATGTGATTTAAGAATCGATCTTTCTGGTGATTAAGGAAAAAGGTACTGCTATTCTAGTGATGTTGCAGGGTACATGGTCAAAAAAGACAAGGTAATGTAAACTGATAATATCTAGAGGTATGGTGGTATTCTCTTGTTGGATTGACTGTGATGTTTGAGTTGTTGATGGCATAGGGAAATTTCCGAATGATTTTCGTGGTATGAATGGATGCTTGATGTGTGTTATGTATTCGTACAGTGGAGTGTGGAATCAGGCATAGTAATTCATGTGTTATATAGGTAATGGAGACTAGAAGTTTTCGTAATCTGCCTATGCAGGGGTTGTATATCGTGTGTATCCACACCGTTTAGTGATCATCGGAAATCGGAAGCCTTAGTGGCTCTCTCTTAACTTGATATGATGAATTTGGGTTATGATACTTGATTGCAAACTGGTTGTCATAAGTTAGGTTGTCTAGACTAATGTGATATGGACTATGATGAAAATGGCACAAAATGCATAGCAGAGTGCATCAGAGTATGCTCTAGCAGGGTAGTTGTACCCAGGGTCAGCGGGCGGCTGGTAGTTAATGCTTTGGCAGTTGGGCCTTCGTGGCGGATATCAGTGCAGAGGTTTCTACTATTGATCCAATTCCGGTACTGGGGAAGCTTTGTAGGATGCGTTTCTTATGGCCGAGCTTGAGGCTATATATATGTTTATTGTAATGAGCAAGTTGACTCCGTGTGCATTTCCTTTTGCGATATTTACGCGTGGGTCAGGTGGCATGTCGTCACGAGTTATTTGGATCGGGTGGCACGCTGCCACAGGTATGGTATCTAGATTGGGTGGCAGGCCGCCACATGTATGTTAGTTTGAGCAGGTTGCACGCCGCAACCGTGTGACATGGAGAATAGTTTTTCTATATGTTACCTTGTGTACAATACTTCCTAGTCTCTGAGGAAAAATCAGTGTTGGGTGTCGCTCAGCAAATTTGCATCGTTTGTGTCCCTACAAGACTTGATGGCGTATATTAGTTGTTTTACCGTGAGTGAGATTGATCGCTTGAGTTCAGGCCTAAATCTGTGTGTGGCTGACTGTTTTGAGCATGGTGACTTGAGGTGCTTCAGAAGTAATAGTGTTTGGATGGAATCACGAGTCGTGACAAGGCCACGTGAAGTTATGACCTTTCGAGGAGGATTCAGGTACTTTAATTCTATGATGTGAGACGAGATCTCAGTTATGTGTTGTGATGGTATTGAGGAATTTGAATTACAACTCTTTTGTTGAGGTAGTTGTCATGATTTGAGTATGTTCAAGCGTTTCTTATTGGAGCCTGTGTTGTGCTCGTCGTGGCTTAAGCCGGTGTTGAGGTGTCATATGATCAGTGCGGTGTTTCATAGTCGGAATGATCGTTAGAGCCGTTAATGAGTGCAGGCATATGTGATTCCAGCTGGTTAGAAAGATAATATCGAGGCTTGGCTCCGAAATCTATTGTGGTATCAATTAACGGGGAAAGGAATCCATGAATGGATGACCTGAGAGAAGGATTTGATATATCGCGTGTTTCAGCTGCCGTGGGCAGGATATGGAGGTATTGGAATAAGACTCTATCTAATGAGAAAGGTTTTTCTACTAGTATTTGGTTATTGTGGCCAATTGTTGTGATTAGGGATATGATTTTGGAGAGTGCAATGTGGTTTATGGTTCAGATAGAATGTGGAAATTCAGCTATACTGTGTTATCGGACTTATGATAGATAGGGTGAAGTGGTATCACCCCTAGTATATGCTTGGTAAGGCTATTCAGCTATTGGGTTGCTTCTAGTACAACTCAGGGTCCGCTCGAGGACGAGCGTCAATTTGAGTTGGGGAGAATGTGATGACCCGACCCATCGTCTAAGGTATTATCGCCCCGTTTTTCCCGTATTATGTTGCTATATGTTTCAATATCAGTATTTGAGTTGATCGGGTAGAATTGGATTGATTTTAGTTGGAAATGAGACACTTAGTCTCTTTTAAGAAGGCTTAAATTGAAAAAGTCAATAGGAGGTTGACTTGTGAGTTAGAAGGCTCGTAATTGAATTCCGATGATTCGGTTAGCTCCGGGTGAGGATTTAAGGCTTAGGAGCACAATCGGAAGTAATTTTGGAGGTCCAGTGAAGAAGTTAGCCTATTTTGGCGAAGTTAGTATTTTGGCGACTTCCGGTTGATAGGTGAGATTTTGATCCGAGGTTCGGAATGTAATTTAGAGAGTCTCTGTAGCTTCGTTAGGTGATTTGGGATATCTGTACAAAATTTCAGGTCATTCAGACGTGGTTTGGTTGGGTTTTTGATTAAATGCGTGTTTTGGAAGTTTTAGAAGAATTTAGGCTTGAATTCGATGTAATTTGATGGTCTTGGTGTTGTTTGATGCATGTCGATGATTGGAACAAGTTTGTATGATATTTTAGGAGGTGTTGGTATTTTTGGTTGAGGTCCCGGGGGCATCGGGGTGATTTCGGATGGTTAACGGGAAATTTTGAAGTTGAAAAACTTCAAAATAGGCGAAGATGTAAATGAGTGTGCACAAGACCTCACTTTAAACCATCATATCTCCCGTTATATAAAGAGTTGTGTGACACACAACCTATCCAATTAAAGCCCTTTGAGTCTAGTTTCCAACACAACAAACCGTGTATCATTTGGAGGTGTATACAGAAAGCTATGACCATTTTACTGGGCATGTGTCAGTAGCGCGGCCTTAGCGCTGGAGCGCTAGTAGCCCGCGCTAATTGGGTTATATTCTGCCTTAACCCGCGCTAATTTAGCGTGGGCGCGCTAGTAGCAGGCCCTAAATATACCTAAGGACGGGAAATGACAGAACTTGAGTCATTTCTCAAGCCTAGGGCTTCCCCAACACCCCCAATTCGACCAAGGCACTCAATTGCACTCCTAAGGTAAGCTTTTAAGTGTGTTTTTATGGTGATTTCTCTTCTCAATCACTAGTTACAACATGATTTTGGTTGGATTTCATAGGATTTCTTCAAAATCTCAAGAACACCCCAAAGTTGTCTTTCAAGATTTGATCTACAAGAGGTAATCCTACACCTTAGACTTACGCATATGGTGTTATTATGGGAATATGAGTATGAATCAAGTATTACAACTTATAGTATGGTTGTTGGAAGCCATAAATCCCCAATTTAAATACATGAACATAATAGTGATTTCAATGTGTATATTTGTTGGAATTTTGTTGGTGTGGGTGTGAATGGTTGATCACACACATGATGTTAGGAGTATAAATTGTTAAAGAAGGACAGTGAGATGAATTGTTGGTTAATGGTGATAGTTGGAGGAACCAATGCTATAGTTAAGAGGTGTAAATATTTATGCCTAAAAGATGTTTGTTAATAGGCCTAGATGGCACAAGTTATGGGATTTATGACTAATATTAGCCCTATTTAATGTGGTATTGTAGATTGAAGTTACATAACTGTATTGGATCATTGTAGTATTATTAAGGGGCGAATTTCAGATATGTATGGCTAAAATCCCATCTTTTAGAAATCGAACTTTATCGATATTTGTATGAATTTGGATAGATTGGAAGCGCGAGGAGGCCGGTTGAGGAGCAAAGGCATCGCGGACTAGAATTCGCCGGTTCGAGATTCGGCATCCAAGGTGATTGAATTGCGAGGCAAGCGCAAGGCGGACTAAGGCTTCTACCGGATCGAGATGAGTATTTTGTGTATATGGTAGCCTGAGGGTTCAAAACCCCGGCTTAGCACATTGTGACGCTAGTAGGGCGTGGCTCGCACCCCGTGGCAGGTGCGGGATTGATTGTGACTGGGGATTGAGACTTAGTCCATCCCGAATGAGTATACTGTGATATTTGTGGTTGAAAAATACTGTGTTGGATATAATTGCATGAGGTAAGCCGTGTTTGGGGCCTTGTGCCGACCTGTAGTATCCCTAGGGGATAGTTATATATGTGATAGCTATACTTGCGTAATCGCTGATCTCAGTCCTGGTTTGAAATCACCGTATTGAAATGCTAAGTCACCTGTTTTGGAAAAATTAAATAAAAGTTAAAGTATTTTCATAATTTATGAATTGGAACCTGGAAATAAATAATTTGAGTTGTTGTGTGACTTATATGTTTGTTGTGGACTGAGGATGGATCGGGCTGCACCAGGGGCGGATTTACGTACAATAATTGGGTGCTCGAGCACCCATTAATCTCGACTCGAAATGGGTATAGTTATATAGAGAAGTTAAGAAAAAGAATATAAACTAATAGAAAGCACCCACGTAACAAGGAGCTTAGTTGGTGCTTTGATTTATGGTGGGTGCTGGAGAGCTATAGAAGCCAATGGGTGAGGGATCATGTCACGACCCCAAATCCGGTCGTGATGGCGCCCAGCACACTGCTAGGCCAGCCCGACCAATCAACAATAATCACGGAGCCACAAGCTCACTTTATCCAATTTAAGCATAACAATTGTAAAATAACAGTGATGTATATATCGAAACAGGGGAACCAAGTCCCAACGCATACCAACTCCCATAGACCGAAAGGTCAAGAGTCATGAGCCTCTACAGAGTATACAAAGTGTAAATAGAGAATATAACTGTGCACAAGTGTGAGAAGATCAGAACAAAAATACAAACAACTGGAGAATCAGGTCCTGCGAACGCTGACAGCTACCTCGATTGTCCAAAAGCACTCTCGAGCCGCAATAGAATCAGCTCCACTGTGATGTACCTGGATCTGCACGCAAGGTGCAGGGAGTCGGGTGTGAGTACTTCCAACTCAGCGGTAATAAGAGTAAATAATGCTGAAGGGAAGAAAACCACGCAAGGCACTATCTCTTGCTACACAATACAGGACTATCATTAAACTTCAAAATACTATCATTTTATTCCATTTCTAGCATATGTGAATAGATTATTAGAAATCTAAATTTTTAGCTACTTTCTTTCATGATAATATACCAATACCTGGATACAATCTCAAGCAGTGCAAGTCCGCACTCAAATCAGCCGCTCGGGCTCAGCACTCCTTATCAATTTACACCAGGAGATCTGGTCAATAAGGCAACTAATGCATGTGTACCAGTAATGTATGAGTGCTAAATGTTATGCCACGTAGTACACGTAAACCAATGTATGTATGCCATGCAATGCATATGACCGCTACGGCGTGTAGCCCGATCCAATTTGGGTACCCGTGCTCACCGTGGGGGTTCAGACTCCGGAGGGGCTCCTACAGCCCAAGCACAATATTAATATCACACCTGCTGCGGCGCGCAGCCCGATCCGTATACCACTGCGGCGTGCGGTCCGATCCATGCATGTGTATGCATATGCTCACATGAAATGTCATGCCCTAACATATGGCCCTCGGCCCCAATCAGTCTAACAAATAATCAAGAAAGCCCCACGGGCAACAATATCATATTAGCTCACAGCTTAAAATGTCATCAATACCTTGTTCAAGTTTTTCATAACTTTAGAAAGATGCTGAATAGCAAAAATACCATTTTAAATCTTAAATTTAGATAAAAATATGCACAGTGTTATCAAGACAATGATACCAATCCCTAAAGGATTCAAATAATCAGCACGAAGCCCAAACATGATAATTAGTCCAATTCATTTCAACAATTAAGTGATTATTATTATTACGCGGGACGGACCAAGTCACAATCCCCAACGGTGCTCTACCCCACGCCCGTTATCCGGCGTGCAAGTCACCTCAACACAGCACTAAGATGTGCAAGTCCGGGGTTTACTAACCCTCGGGACATCATTTACAAGTATTACCCACCTCGAACCGACGAAAGCTCATGCCCGCGACGCCTTAACTCCTCGAACCGGCATCCACGCACGTCAAAACTAGCACAAATCAGCACAAATATATCAAAATAGGCTAATGGGACATAACCCAATCGAAAGAACTCGAAAAATATCAAAAATCACGAAATTGCAAAACCCGAGCCCCGGGCCCACATCTCGAAAAATTTCGAAACTCATATTTCCAGAACCCTCATCTCACCACGAGTCCATACATATAAAATTTACCAAAATCGGACTCCATTTGCCCACTCAAATCCTTGTTTTTTTACAATTTAGGCCTAGGGTTAAAACCCACATTTAATCTTCCATTTACAGAAATTTAACCAAGGATTTCATGTTAAAATGATGTAATTAAGCCACAAAACTTACCTCCGACGAATCTCCGATGAAATCCCGGCAATCTCCCGTGATTTCTTCTCTCTAGGGCTCAAAATTATGTTTTGGGGTGTGAAACCCGTGAGCCCTCTGTTCTGCGATATAAATTCACTGCCAAAGCAATTTGCTCTACGCGTTCGCGTGAGCTCCCACGCGTTCGCGATGCTCGGCCTCCAGTTACCCTTCGCGAACGCGACGCCAACCACGCGTTCGCGATGCTCAAACTCCCAGCCGCCTAAATTCCTTCTACGCGTTCGCGACTCCCAGTCACGCGAACGCGATGATTCCCTCCATCTGGCCTACGCGAACGCGACCCCAGGAACGCGATCGCGAAGCACAAGGCTCCTGGCCTACGCGAACGCGACGCACCTGATCGCGAACGCGATGCATTGATCAGCCTGGCCTTCGCGAACGCGGCCCATTCCACGCGAACGCGAAGGCTAAAATGCCTGGGCAGTAACCTGCAATTTACAGCAGACTTCCAAGTTCCAAAAATGCCCGATTGATGGTCCGAAATCATCCCGAGGCCCCCGGGACCCCAACAAACACCACCAACATACTCCAAAACACGATACGAACTTGTTCCAATCATAAAAACACCATCCTAAACATCAAAATCACCAATTACACACGGATTCAAGCCTAAGTTTCTTCAAAACTTCCGAATTACACATTCCATCAAAAACCCGACCAAACGACATCCGAATGACCTGAAAATTTGCAGGCATATCCAAAATCACCTAACGGAGCTACTGCAACTGTCGGAATTCCATTCCGACTCCCGGATCAAAATCTCACCTAACGATCGGATTTCGCCAAAATTCAACCTTAGCCAATTCAAGCCTATTTCTACACCGGATCTCCAAATTCAATTCCGATTGCTCTCCTAAGTCATAAATGATCCCTCGAAACTAGTCGAATCATCAGAATCCGATTCCGAGCACTCTAACTCGATAGTCAACTCTAGGTTGAATTTCCACATTCAAACTTCCTTTAAACATGCTATTTGCTTCATTTTCAATTCAATTCACTCCTAACTCACCCGATAGGCTCTAACACTGATATAAAAGCATAAAACATATAATTGCAACATGACGGGGTGGTTAATTCCCGTAATGACGGGCCGGGTCATTACAGATCAAATCCCACTCTATGCAAATATTTTTTCTTATATTATCATGTATTTTTTTTGCCCCTATTATGAGGTCATTTTTCTGGTTTTTTAAGTTTTCACTAGCGACTTTTTTGAGCCAATACTATTTTTATTCTTTTGCTTCTGGCTTCTCTTTTTTGCTTTTATTTTCTTACTTTATCTACTTAATTGTAGTAGCAAAGAAAGAAAAATAATAATTTCTTTAAAAAAATAATGAATCCTTCCGGAACTGCAAAATCCACTAATTTTTTTCTCTTGCTAATTGTGTTATCCATCATAATTTCACGGCGTCCATAAAATTAATATCATGGTTTTATAATTAAAATTTTTTCATTGTATTTAAATAGTTGCATACTTATATGATGGGATTGATAGTGACTTTACGTCAAAAAAAGTTAAGCACCCACGAACCTAAAATCTTGGATCCGCCACTGATTTTAGGAATTAAATAAATATTATTTTATATTAGGAATCGAATAAGGAATCAATTATTTCTCATCCTTATTCTCTTTTTCTCGTATGAGCGTTGTCGACGTTAAATGGATAGGGCTACACGCCGTAGCGGTTATGTGCATTGCATTGCATTCTTTGTATGTGGATTATCTGTGATAGTGGTAATGTGAAGTTGTTGTTGCTAGTTCGTAGGAGGTGAACTAGGGTCGTGACATTTGTGGTATTCTGTGGATTTCTTACTTTCGACTACTTGTATATATTTATTACTCACTGAGTACTTAGCACTCACCCTTACTCCCTGCACCTTTGTGTGCAGATTCAGGTACACATGAGGGATATATGAGCACTCCAGCTTTTATCAGTATTTATCCGAGTTGCTGAGGTAGCTGCTGGCGTTCGCAGGACCTGGCTTCTCTTCTTATTCCAGTTTCCCTTTGTATATACATTATTCATACTTGAGTATTTGGATTAGATATTGTTATTCGATCATGTTTAGAAGCTCTAGACTCGTGACGCTAGATCTTTGGGTGGTTATTCAGTTTAGCTTTATTGTTGATAATAACATCCAGGTAATTGATTTGAGCTTCATGCTCGGGATGAGAGTGTAAATGGTCGGGCTTGCCTAGCAGTTGTGTTGGGCGCCATCATGACCGGGATTGGGGTCGTGACAAAGATCTACATATAATAACTTCATCAAACAAACACATTGTTGGGAAACAATCATCACATTTTCAATTAGAAAAATTAATTAGATATTTTTTATAAATTTATTTTAATCAATCTAGGGGTGCTCTGACTTAAAAGTTACTTGTTTTGGGAGTCAGAATATCTATATACTTTACCGTCTTCGGTCAAAATTATGATTCATGAGAGCCGCCAACTTAATATAGTTTTTCCCATGAACTATTTTTTGTCCCTCGACACCTATATTTGTAACCTCTTCCATGGTTGATCATATTATATTTTTCCTTAACATTTCAACATATTCAAAAATTTGAGTCCAATGCATATTGAGATTGCAGCGAGGGAGTAATACCAAAGGCGGTATTGATCATCCAACTAATATCTTTCTTAATTTTGAACAGAGAGAACTTCTTGGAGTCAACATACACTACCTCACCTTTGTGCTTCCGAACGATCCAGCAAATTACCGGAGGAGTAAGTTTGATAGTAGCTCAATAATCTTATCCTTTCCTCAATAATTTTATCCTTACATACTCTAGTGGAGCATCTTTACTGGTTCTTTTGCACTATGTATTTCAGTAAGTATCAAAATAATGAGTTATAAAACTATCACACAATAAAATATAAGATGTGTTTTAATCAAACTGAAAAAATAGGAGTACTTAATTTTGACTTACAGTGGAAACAACAATCATATGATTAAGAGCGTTAAGAGTTTTTCCTGAATGATATGTGGTACATGCCATTGCTACTCCTTCAGCTAAGTTAACAACTCACCCGCTGACTAATAGTGTTGCAGCGACTTTCAGTAACTAAATTTGCATTTATGCAGAGCCTTGATGTAATTAGTAAGAGATCAAGTTCTATACATTGACAGTGTATAGAGAAAATCAGTTTTATTTGATTTACAATAACATGTAATCTTTCATAGCAAGTCTCATATATGATAAATTAAAATACCCGATTAAAGGGTTAAAATTAATTATTTTGTCAATATATATAACTTTGATCTATAAAAGAACATTTGCTAACTGCTAATCATGTGATTCAAGGCACTCCATCACTATTGCGACTATAAAGGGTATTATGAACCAATATTGCTAAGTTGTAAGATATGACAAAAATATGTAATATGACCAGGTATAGATGTCACGACCCCAATACTGGTCGTGATGGCGCCCAACACAACTGCTAGGCAAGCCCGACCATTTACCCTCTCATCCCGAGCATGAAGCTCAAATCAATTACCTGGATATTATTATCAACAATAAAGCTAAACTAAATAACCACCCAAAGATCTAGGGTCATGAGTCTAGATCCTCTAACATGATCAGATACAATATCTAAACCAAATACTCAAGTCTGAATAATGTGTATATAAACGAAAACTGGAATAAGAAGAGATGCCAGGTCCTGCGACGCCAACAGCTACCTCAGCAACTCAGATAAATACTGATAAAAGCTGGAGTGCTCATATATCCCTCCTATGTACCTGAATCTGCACACAAAGGTGCAGGGAGTAGGGGTGAGTACTAAGTACTCAGTGAGTAATAAATATATATAAGTAGCTGAAAGTAAGAAATCCACAGAATACCACATAATGAAGCTAAACTACAGTGTGATTCCTCATACGAACTAGCAACAACAACAATACATTACTACTGTCACAGATAATTCATAGACAAAGATGCAATGCAAAGCACATAACTGCTACGGCGTGTAGCCCGATCCATTTAACGTCGATGGTGCTCACTAGGGGTGTATACAGACTCCGGAGGGGCTCCTACAGCCCAAGCGCAATACCGCTGCGGCGTGCAGCCCGATCCTCATATCATATCAACCGCTGCGGCGTGCAGCCCGATCCATCCTCAGTCCACAACAATCATATAAGTCACAAAATAGCTCAAATTATTTATTTCCAGGTTCCTCTTCATTAATTATGAAAATACGTTAACTTTTATTTAATTTTCCCAAAACAGGTGACGTAGCAATCCAATACTGTGATTTCAACCCAGGACTGAGATCAGTGATTTAAGCAAGTATAGCTATAACATATATAACTATCCCCTAGGGATAATACAGGCCGGCACAAGGCCCCAAACACGGCTTACGGCCCATAATTATATCAAACACATTGTTTTTCAACCACTAATATTATATTATATTCATTCGGGATGGACTAAGTCTCAATCCCCAGTCACAATTAATCACGCACCTGCCACGGGGTGCGAGCCACGCCCTACTAGCGTCACAATGTGCAAAGCCGGGGTTTCGAACCCTCAGGCTACCATATATACAAATTACTCTCCTCTAGCCGGCCGTGGACTCGTCCATGATACCTTTTCCCTTCAAATTTTCTGCCTCGTGCGTCAAATCTAGTCAAAACCACAATAATAACATAAATATGGGTCAAAAAAATATAATCCAATCAAAATTACTCGAAAAATGCAACAATTCACGAAGTTGGTAAAACCCGAGCCCCGGGCCCACTTCTCAAAAAATTCCTAAAATCATACCAACGGATTTCTTGTCTCTCCACGAGTCCGTACATATAAAATTTATCAAAATCGGAGTTCGAATGGCCTTTCAAAACCCAAAAAATCGTTTTCATGATTTAGGCCCTAGTTCTTCACAAATTCTACCAATTTCAGGAATTTTGGTGTTGATTCTAACCTAAAATCATATTTTTGAGTCAAGAAACTTACCTCCAGTGATTACCCATTGATTTCTCTCTTAATAATCGCCTCAGAAGCTTCTTCCCGTTCCAAAATTGGAAGAAAACTCGATTTTCTCATTATAGGTATATTATTCACGTGTTTTACTACTCCCAATGGATTTCTTGTGAAATTCTAATGAATTTAGGCTTTTGAATCACTCAATTTGACCTTATAATAAATGAGATATGTAGGTTTTAAAATAAACAAATAGTGCAGGTTTTTAATACGTCGTCAGGGACAGTTTCGTCATTAACCTGAAAATCTGGGCAACTTTAGTAAAATGGCCATAAAATCCTCATACGATATCCAAATTTGATGATTCTTTTTGCTACGGGTTTGTAATTATGATACGGATCCAATGCTGCATTCAAAATAGTAATCGGAGCTCATATGTTCAATATGATATCATTTATGCTTTAAGAAACGATGTCAAAACATAAAAAAAACGAGCATAACGCAACCCAAACCTATCTGAAACTAACCAGAGCTCCTCGGGAGTGCATACGAACATACTAACATGCCACATATGATCATGCAAACTTAGGTTCACTCTCAAAACACCAAAACTAACATCAAAACACCAAATTTACATCGGATTCAAGCCTAAGTTCTTCTAAAACTTTCGAAACTTGCATTTGATCTAAAACCCGACCTAAACACCTCCGAATGACTTGAAACTTTGCACGCATATCGAAAATCACCTAATGGAGCTACTTCAACTCTCAAAATTCCATTCCGACCCTCGGATGAAAATCTCACCAACCATCCGGAATTCGCCAAAATTCAACCTTAGCCAATTCAAGCCTAAAACTACACCGGACCTTTGAATTCGATTCTGATTGCTATCCTTAGTCATACATGATCCTCCGAAACTAGTCGAATCATCAAAATTCAATTCCAAGCTGTCTAACTCATTAATCAACATTTGGTTGACTTTTCCAACCTATTCTTCTCATAAAGAGGTTTATGGCCTCATTTTTATCTAAATTTCTTCCGATTTGGTTCTAACTTTCCGAACACATATAAATTAGCATATTGAAGTGTTAAATGAAGAAAATGGAGTGATAACTCCCTTAATGACAGGCCGGGTCATTACATTCTCCCCAACTTAAATAAATGCTCGTCCTCGAGCGTACCCAGAGTTATACTAGAAGAAACCCAATAGCTGAATGACCTTACCAAGCATATATTCAGGGTGATACCACGTCACCCTATCTACCATAAGTCCGATAACACAGTATAGCTGAAATTCCACAGTCCATCCGAACCATAGACCACATTGCACTTTCCGAAATCATATACCAAATCCGACTCCCACGTCTATACTCATAATACACTCGAACCAACTGTAGTAGCCCATACTCGCCACTCCAGGTGAGACCTTATGGTGTACCAAACAAACCAATCACTTGAGATGATGCCCTCTAATCACCACACTTTCCCACGATAACCAGTTACTACTGAAAAACCTTTCTCGTTAGCTAAAGTCTTATTCCAACACCTTCATGTATTGCCCACGGCAACCGAACAGGTGATATATCGAATCCATCTCTCGGGTCATCCATTCATGGATTCATCCCTCTTTTAACTGATACCACCATAGATTTCGGAGCCATACCTCGATATTACCTTTCTAATCAGCTTAAACCACATATGCCCGCACTCATTACTGGCTCCAACGATCATTTCGACTATAAGACACCTCACGGGTGATATGACACCTCAACACCGGCCTAAGCCACGACGAGCACAACACAGGCTCCAATAAGAAACGTCTGAACATACTCAAATCTTGTCAACTAACTCAAACAAAAGAGCTGTAATTCAATTCCTCCGTACCATCACAACACATAACTGAGATCTCGTCTCACATTATAGAATTAGAGTACCTGAATTCTCCTCGAAAGGTCATAACTTCACGTGGCCTTGCCACGACTCATGATTCCATCCAATCACTATTACTCCTGAAGCACCTCAAGTCACCATGCTCAAAACAGTCAGCCACACACATATTTAGGCTCGAACTCAAGCAATCAATCTAACTCACGGTGGAAAAAATTAATATACGCCACCAAATCTTGTAAGGACATAACCAATGCGCCATTCGATGAGCGACATACAACACTGACTTTCCTCAGAGACTAGGAAGTATAGTACGCAAGGTAACCTATAGAAAGAAAAACTATGCTCCATATTACATTAGTTTAGGCAACCTGACTTATGACAACCAGTCTGCAATCAAGTCTCATACCCCAAATTCATCATATCAAACTACGAGAGAGCCACTAGGGCTTCCAATTTCTAATAATCGCTAACCGATGCCGATAGACTCGTTATACCACCACTGCATAGGCGGATTACGAGAACTTCTAGTCTTCATTACCTATATAACACATGAATCACTATGCCTGATCCCACACTCCACTGTATGAATACATAACACACATCAAGCATCCATTCATACCATGAGAGTCATTCAGAAATTTCCTTATGCCATCATCAACTCAATCATCACAGTCAATCCAACAAGAGAATACCACCATACCACTAGATATTATCAGTTTACAGTACCTTGCCCCTTTTTGACCATATACCCTGCCAAATCACTAGAATAGCAGTATCATTTTTCCTTAATCACTAGAAAGATCGATTATTAGATCACGTGCAGCTGCCCACGCTGCTCAATAATTTTTAATGACTTCCCATATATTATGAATTGATCTCAAAGCCTTGAACATGCCATTATCAACTTCCCGTGACACATCGTATATACTATACCACACTGAGATCACATGGAAACTTCTATCCCTTTCCTACGCCGCAAACATCGACGCACTCTACTAGTCAATGACCTTTATGATCCCATATAGAAGAAAAGTCATTACCCATTCCATGCCTCGCATACCGACAGGAATATACTCATTTTCAAACCATGGTAGAACACATCACAAACTCTTTCTCCCAATCCATTGCATAAGTTTAACTGTCAGGACTGAGTCCTTCTACCCACATCGAGCTACGCAACTGCCAGCACTCAAGAGCTTTGTTGCACAATATCTGCAAGACTCATTACTTCGAACACATACTAGGAATTAATCGTATCCTTATCACAGTGGTTCAATTTATTAACAAGTTGTTCCATTTACTCAATTTCCATTCTAAATTTCTTTAACTTAGTACTAGCCTTTACTGTAGCACTACATTATCTCAACTCATGTTACCACATGAGACTCATACACAAGACTACACGGTCTAAGGTTTACAGGCCGCTGAATACTATCTCAATGTTTCCCAGAAGTACCACATTCAACAATACTTTATTTTGAAGAACTTCTTGCAATTTTTGAATTCGTTATCATTACTCTCCAATATAGATACATAGAATCTCATCATTCACATATCATTACACAAGTCTTGATCCCTTCTAACGAAACCACCGTCTTTAGCCACATACACAATCTTAAGACACCTTACCGTTACAAGCAAAATCTTGAATACTGCAGGACCATTTACCCTCTCATCCCGAGCATGAAGCTCAAATCAATTACCTGGATATTATTATCAACAATAAAGCTAAACTAAATAACCACCCAAAGATCTAGGGTCATGAGTCTAGAGCCTCTAATATGATCAGATACAATATCTAAACAAAATAGTCAAGTCTGAATAATGTGTATACAAAGGAAAACTAGAATAAGAAGAGATTCCAGGTCCTACAAACGCCAGCAACTACCTCAGCAACTCGGATAAATACCGATAAAAGCTGGAGTGCTCATATATCCCTCATGTGTACCTGAATCTGCACACAAAGGTGCAGAAGTAGAGGTGAGTACTAAGTACTCAGTGAGTGATAAATATATACAAGTAGCTGAAAGTAAGAAATCCACAGAATACCACATAATGAAGCTAAACTACAGTCCGATTCCTCATACGAACTAGAAACAACAACACTACATTACCACTATCACAGATAATTCACGGACAAAGATGCAATGTAAAGCACATAACTGCTACGGCGTGTAGCCCGATCCATTTAACATCGACGACGCTCACTGGGGTTGTGTACAGACTCCGGAGGGGCTCCTACAGCCCAAGCGCAATACCTTTGCGGCGTGCACCCCGATCCTCATATCATATCAACCGCTGCGGCGTGCAGCCCGATCCATCCTCAGTCCACAACAATCATATAAGTCACAAAACAGCTCAAATTATTTATTTCCAGGTTCCTCTTCATTAATTATGAAAATACGTTAACTTTTATTTAATTTTCCCAAAACATGTGACTTAGCAATCCAATACTGTAATTTCAACCCAGGACTGAGATCAGTGATTTAAGCAAGTATAGCTATCACATATATAACTATCCCTTAGGGATATTACAGGTCGGCACAAGGCCCCAAACACGGCTTACAACCCACAATTATATCAAACACAGTGTTTTTCAACTACTAATATCATATTATACTCATTCGGGATGGACTAAGTCTCAATCCCCAGTCACAATCAATCTCGCACCTGCCACGGGGTGCGAGCCACACCCTACTAGCGTCACAATGTACTAAGCCGGGGTTTCGAACCCTTAGGCTACCATATATACAAACTACTCACCTCTACCCGGCCGTGGACTCGTCCGCGATACCTTTTCCCTTCAAATTTGCTGCCTCGTGCGTCAAATCTAGTCAAAACCACAATAATAACATAAATATGGGTAAAAAAAATATAACCCAATCAAAATTACTCGAAAAATGCAACAATTTACGAAGTTGGTAAAACCCGAGCCCCGTGCCCACTTCTCAAAAAATTCCGAAAATCATACCAACGGATTCCTCGTCTCTCCACGAGTCTGTGCGTATAAAATTTATCAAAATCGGAGTTCGAATGGCCTTTCTAAACCCAAAAATCCGTTTTCATGATTTAGGCCCTAGTTCTTCACAAATTCTACCAATTTTAGGAATTTTGGTGTTGATTCTAACCTAAAATCATGTTTTTGAGTCAAGAAACTTACATCCAGTGATTACCCATTGCTTTCCCTCTTACTAATCGCCTCAGAAGCTTCTTCCCGTTCCAAAATTGGAAGAAAACCCGATCTTCTCATTATAGGTATATTTTTCACGCGTTTTACTACTCACAATGTATTTCTTGTGAAATTATAATGAATTTAGGCTTTTGAATCACTCAATTTGACCTTATAATGTAGGAGATATGTAGGTTTCAAGATTTACAAATAGTGCAGGTTTTTAATACGTTGTTAGGGGCAGTTTCGTCATTAACCTGAAAATCTAGGCAACTTTAGTAAAATGGCCATAAAAGTTTCATACGATATCCAAATTCGATGATTCTTTTTGCTACGGGTTCATAATTACGATACAGATCTAATGCTTTATTCAAAATAGTAATCGGACCTCATGTGTTCAATATGATATCATTTATGCTTGAAGAAACGATGTCGAAGCATAAGAAAAACGAGCATAACGCAACCCAAACCTATCTGAAATTCACCCGAGCTCCTCGGGACTGCATACAAATATACTAACATGTTACATATGATCATGCAAACTTAGTTTCACTCTCAAAATACCAAAACTAACATCAAAACACCAAATTTACATCGGATTCAAGCCTAAGTTCTTCTAAAACTTCTGAAATTTGCATTTGATCTAAAACCCGACCTAACCACCTCCGAATGACTTGAAACTTTGCACGCATATCCAAAATCACCTAATGGAGCAACTGCAACTCTTAAAATTCCATTCCGACCCTCGGATGAAAATCCCACCTACCATCCGGAATTCGCCAAAATTCAACCTTAGCCAATTCAAGCCTAAACCTACACCGGACCTTTGAATTTGATTCCGATTGCTCTCCTTAGTCATTACATGATCCCCCGAAACTAGTCGATTCATCAGAATTCAATTCCGAGCTGTCTAACTCATCGGTCAACATTCAATTGACTTTTCCAATCTATTCTTCTCATAAAGAGGTTTATGGCCTTATTTTTATCTAAATTTCTTCTGATTTGGTTCTAGATTTCCGTACACATATAAATTAGCATATTGAAGTGTTAAATGAAGAAAATGGGGCGATAACTCCCGTAACGACGGGTCGGGTCGTTACAATAAATATGGAAAACATATTTATAATTCTAGTATAGTGACTTAGTATAAAAGGATCCAAGAACATATAATGAGTTACGACCCATTATTCAATTGGCCCCTTTTCTTTCACCTGAAAGCACACGCCTTAGTATTTCAAAATTGTACACCGGCTCTCTTGCAGGTTCTATAAAGTGCAGCGATGTATACAAAATCAACTACAATGATACACAAATATTAGTTATTACATTCTATGATGAAAAATCTAATGATTCTTCTTATTTTATTCTTTTGGAGTCAAAAGGCAACAACAAATAATATGTACTTGAGAATGTTTATATTTTTAAATTTGTTCTGCTTCAGGCTATATAAGTAATGAATGAAAAAAAGCAAACTTTAGCAACCACAATCTCTAATTATAAAATTTTCAGAATAAATAAAATAGAGAATATATGTATTGCTCTCAGTTCAATTGTAGAACAATAACAACAACCTAATTGCAAAACATACTTTGAATTAAATTTGGGGCCACAAATTATTGCGCTAGAAGAAGAGAAAAAGGATTCTTACATGGGTTAGAAGAGAATGTTTTAACTCTTTTTAGGTGTAACATCAAGGACTGCTCCAGATCCTGTCAATTCACTTGCATGATTGATAACGCCAAGCACAAGCTTATATACACAATACAACGAAAAAAAAAAAATCTTACCAAAGGACTTATTTAATATAAACCTTCAGAATGAACAACTACTGATCTCTTCATGCCATGACTTTGTAGCTCTTTTGCCATCTTGCTTACCATCTCTTGTTTGTATACTCCAATAACAGCAAAAGCTATTCAAGTTGGTTTTCTTTCACTCATTAGACACACAGAGAGTGCATTGTGCAGTAAAAATTATAGTAGTTGCTAATATTGATGGCAGGAATCAGCAGGGAATCAAGGCCTTTTCAGCAGAAACCAACATTCAGAACTGAACTACAAAACCAAATTAGAGATTTTCATTATCAGACCAAGGAAGCTATAATAGTCACTATTTTACAGGAACAATTAGTACAATTCTTTAAATGTGAATCCTACAAACAAACTCTAAGGAAGATATAATTACAGTGAGACGTTATTGCCCATAGCTATTAGCCTATTTATATATGTATTAGAAAAATGGATGGCAAGTAAAAACTTTGAAAAGGCCAAATATCGATAAGGCTAATAGCTTATTGATAGTTGAATGGAACTATTGACTTCATAGCCCCATACATCAAAGTAAAATTCAATGCTTTCAATGAAGTTTAAGGCCGATACATTTGCTGGGTGACAATGTAAAAAAATCAGCAAATGAGATTTAGAAGAAAAAAACACACAAAAAAAACTCAAATGTATCACATTTACACTTTTAAGTGCAAAGCCTGAATCTTTGAGAACCAAAACAAAACCAAAAAAGGAAAAGAAAATGAACCCAGATGATAAAATTTTCTGATCTTTATAAAAATTTTAGACTTAAGTACAAACTTGATATTTGGAGAGAAAAAGGTAGCGGGTTCCTTTGGATTATTTTTCATAAGACAGTGAAGAAAGAGAGTCATGAATTGTAGTTGAAGATATAAAAGCCATTGTCATTTTCCAAACAGAAATCTTCAATTAAAACAATTAAAATTGTTTTTGTTTATCCCACATCTTTATCAATACAACATTTAACGTGATTGACAACTTTTTATACTGGAAAAGTACGGTCTTTTTTACACCCAAAAACAAAATAATTTTCCCACAAAAAAATTGGCGTGAAAAGCATCTTTCTTTGCAGCAAAGTATACTGGCATTTTCCCCCACAAGAATAAGACTATAGATGTAAAATATAGTAATGACACCAATGTAGTGCCACTGCATCAATTCTCCAATTCAATCAAATGTTTGAAAGAAAGGCATAAATACAAAAGCGGTGAAAGAAAGTTACTTGTCTCTTATATTTTTTGATGACATTAGCATCAAATGCACCAGCAACACGATTTAATGGCAGAACTGCATAAGATAATGACTAATTTACGAACCTGCACAGGGATGGAAAATAACTATGAAAAAGGTTGGCAATCACTTAAGCTCTAAATGCATCGAGTACTTAGCATCCTTAGCATATAAAGAAAGAAATCAAAATCTTTTTGTGACATATTATCAACAAAATATTTGCATACAAGAATAAGACTATATTTGTGACATTGTATTGTGAGCTTTGTAGATGAGAAATTGTGTGAAGAAGGAGCTGGTTGGTTAATAGTAGCAAGAGAACTGAAATGTAAAAGTTCTTCAAATCGGAGGGGGGATCTTATTACCATCCGCAAGCACAATTATAAATTTTTAGTTTCTCCACTGGGAAAGAAGCAAGGGATGCACTAATTCCTATAAATAAATAAAAATATTTTTAATGTTATTCAGTTAGGTCACACAGTAAAATCGAAACATCAAGTTTGTTCTGCATCAACCTTTGTAAGTAATAGATTAAAAAGAAGCAAATTTTAACAACCACAATAGTACTGATGAAAATAAAATTTTCAGAATAAACAAAATAAAGAACAATATATCTGTTGACCTCAAATCTTACCTTTTGAATGCTTGTTCTACAATGGAAACTATCCCACCTTAATCGAATTTTGAGAAATCAAATACAATGGCAGATTCAATTTTCTCCTTTCAATTGCCGGACCCCAAAGATATATCCTTCCACAAACATTAAAGCCAAACTCTAACCTAATCGTGAAAACCCAACTCAGTAATTTTCATTCGAGAATTGATGAAAAAAGAACTCATATGCTTAAAATTTATATGCGTGGTCGAGTTCTGCAAAACATACTCATCAATTGATAAGCATGTATAGATATGAGAGAAGGGTTACGGTTGATTTGAAGATGAGAATAGAGTATGAAAGATACAAAATGGTGGGATGAAGTTTTTGTCAATAAACCGAATCTATAACTTCCACAAAAAATTGCAGGACAAAAACTGAATCTATAACTTGAACCAGAGTTCCAATTTAGGTTTTGATGCCCGTTTTTTGGAAGAGGATCGTGGAGTATTTTATTTCTCCCTTTCTTCCTATTTCTATGTAGTCCAATTTTTTGAATAGATAATCATGGATGAAGCAACGTGGATATCCAAAAATGTGGAAGTTATGGTGTCAATAGATATGCCCAAACGTGGGTCTCATGATCATGTGAATAACTGGCCAAACTAATATTTTAAAAGCTTCAAATTATTTTTATTTTGTTTTGTAATATTTTTGAATCTCCAAACTTATTGGAGTTTTGTCTTATAACACGTGTCAATATTCTGTTTTGACACTTAGCAAATATTATGGATTTGCCTCTCCTATTCTATATTAATAGATAGATTGTGACTTAAGTCTGCTAATTCAAATTTAAACACAAAATTGCAAAGAAATATTAAAAGGAATGCCTTATAATTTTTATTATTAGTTTTCCTCCGCCAATGGAATATATATATATATATATATATATATATTGCCTTATATAATTTCTTGTAATATATTATAGAATTGTGACTTAAGTCTTCTAATTCAAATTTAAACATAAAATTGCAAAGAAATATTCAAGAGAATGCCTTATAATTTTTATTATTACGACATTAACAAAAATGGCAGTATCTTTCTTAGTCTTCCTCCCCCAATGGAATGAGCACAACAAGGTTCTAATACCACCATTAAAAAGAAAATAACTAATGAAGATGTGCTAAAACACAAGTTACATATTAGTCTACATATTATCTCTAACAAATTTCATAAATCCTTCAAGGTTCGGAGGAATTTTCGTTGGTGGTGGCGGAAAAAAAGCTTGTTGATCACCGCTTCCAGGCGAAGGAACATCCTCCGCAAGTTCCGCTAGCATTTCTTCATAAGCTTTGTCTATCTCCGGTTATGATTCAGCAAGTCCAAAATTTCTTCTTTCCGAACGGATCCAATCTCTAAAGAGTACTCATTTTTCTAAGCTCTCCCTCATAGACGCTCTATGATCACCGATTTGAAGTCTCGCTTGACTGAAAGCGCTCTCCGATGTCATTATTAAAGCTTGAACACATAAATATCTCAAGCCATCCTAGAAAGAACTGAAAAGTATTTTTCTTTGTCCTTCCATAATTCCAAAACATCAAAGGTGTCATCTGGATTCTCTTTTTCAGGTCCTTGCAACAAATAAACTTGAAACTCATTTAGTTTTGAAGTATCACCAATATTATCACCTTGAAAACCCCTGAACTCCGTCCAAGAACTAAGTGTTTTAGGCTTACAGTTCTTTTAGATGATTGCGAACTAGACGAAGTAGGAGTTGGAACATTTGGTCTAGCAAGATCTAAGACAAGTTGATAAGCATTATAAATTGTTTGAGCATTTATTTTAATTGAGGCTTTTGCATATGAGAGTTTAGCAAATTTCTCATCTGAAAAATCTAATGCCTTATAAATATTTGTATACTAAAAGTGAGGACCTCCTAATTTCATGGTAGGATTTAACATGGCAACAACACCATAAATAGGGGTAGACAAAAAATATTTTTTGTCACGACCCAAAACCTGGTCGTGATGGCGCCCAACACAATGCTAGGCAAGCCCGACCATGTTATCCCTTAAACCAGCCAATTATTAATTCCAGATAATCAAGTTAAACTTAAATAGCAAGTGTTCATATCAAAACGATAAACGTAATAGTAGAGACATACAAAATACGGTCTCAACCAAATTATGGTGTCACAAGTCTGAGCCTCTACGGAATAAACATCCTAAACAAACAAGTCTAAGCAAAATGAAAACAACAAAATGATAAGGAAGGAGAAAGCAGGTTCTGCGGACACCGGCAGCTACCTCGTAGTCTCCGCAAAGTAGATATGAGTAAGCAGATGCAACAGCTCAACTGCTCTCTGGCACCTGTGAATCTTCACAAAAAGTGCAGGGGAGTGGGGTAATAATAATAAACAATAACTGAAAATAAGAACTCCTGTACTATCACTAAACAGTTCTAAGGCAAACCCTCATAGGTAAGTCATCACTACAGTGAGTACTCTGATCTCCAGTCCACATTTATCCCAACAAGGTCCCACACTGACCAAATCCTCACTCGTACCGCTACGGTGTACAACCAACTCAATGTATGTAGATATATATACATATGTCTATAATGTATAAGTATTTAAGTATATATATGGATATGAATAAGTAAAATGCTGTGGCGTGCAGCCCGCTCCAATAAATATACTGCTGCGACGTGCAGCCCGCTCCATTTAACATCGACAGCGCTCACTAGGGTGTATACAAACTTCGGAGGGGCTCCCTAGGCCCAAGCGCTATGATGATGCGGCATGCAGCCCGATCCATACATATATTACTGCGGCGTGTAGTCCGATCCAATATATATATATACATATATAACTATACTGCTGCGGCGTGCAACCCGATCCCATAATATACACCAGCGATCCCATAATATACTCCAGCGCTCACTGAGAATGTGTGCACACTCAGACTCCGAAGGGGCTCCTATAGCCCAAACTGCGGCGTGCAGTCCGATCCACATGTATATATTACTGCGGCGTGCAGTCCGATCTAACACATATACTGCTGCGGCGTGCAGCCCGATCCAATATATATATATATATAATACCTCATAATGGGTCCTCGACCCTGTCCCAATTAGTATAGAATTGTCCTTTCAGGCCCACTCAGCTAAATCAGGGAATTTCCACCCTAAGTAATCTATCTATCACAGTACACATCTAGTACTAGCTCTTAATATGCTATTCAGCTAGTTTTACGGCTGAGTGTGAGTTTCCAACATGATATAGGGGTCGCCTACCTCTACAGGTCCCCTAATGCTCTACAGATCGGCACAAGGCCCCAAACATGGTTATTAGCCCAATTACACAGTTATAATCTCATTCTCAATCATATTACACAATACACTATTAGTCGGAAAGGACCATGTCCAATTCCCCTATCATAGTGTCTCCACGCCCGTCACAAGACGCGTGTCTCATCTCAACATAGCACTGTGAAGTGCTAGTACGAGGTTTCAAACCCTCAGTACATCATTTACTATCACCACTCACCTCGACCCGGTAGAAGCCTTAGTCCGCCTTGCGCTTTCCTCGCAATTCAACCGCCTCGGATGTCGAATCTGTTCAAATTCATAGAGAATACATCAATATATGCTAATAACACACAACGCATTCGAAATAACTCAAATTGCACCAAAACCCACAAAGTTGTCAAAACCCGACTTTTGGTACGCTTCCAGAAAAATTGCGAAAGTTACATATTTGGAATCCTCGTCTCAACACGAGTTTATGCATATGAAGTTTTCCAAAATCTTACTCTGTTTGCCCACTCAAATCGACATTTTAGCAAAGCCCTAGCTTAGGCTAAATTCCACCCATAATTTCATCCAATTTCAGTAAAATAGAGGAGGATTTCATAATAAAAACGCGTAATTAAACCACAAAACTTACCTCCGATGATAACCCAATGAAATCCCAGCTATTTCCCGTCACTTTCTCTCTCTAGGGCTCAACAATGGAGGTTTATGAATGAATACCCGCGTATGAAATGTTCTGGACTTAAAGTCTCTGCCCAGGTATTTAACCCTTCGCGAATGACACTACCCACCCATTCGCGATGAACAAAAATTGCAGCCTTCGGATTTACTCTATGCAAACGCGTGGTTCCAGCCGCGAACGCGATGCTTCCGGACATGACCCTACGCGTTCGCGTTCCGCCTCTCGCGAAGGTGATGCACAAAAGATCCCAGCTCTCCGATACTCTTCGCGAACGCGTGGACCCCTACGCGAATGCGAAGAAGAAAGTTCTTCTGCAGATATTGCAGCAATTCAGCTGCCGACTTTGGCCAAAAATGGTCCGTTTGGACCCCCGAATTCATCCCGAGGCCCCCGGGACCCCAACAAAAACCACCAACATACTCCATAACACGATACAAACTTGTTCCAATCATAAAAACACGCCCTTAAACACGAAAAATATCGAATCCAAGCAAATTCAGGTCTAAGTTTTCATTCAAACTTCTGCAACTGACATTCGATCAAAAACCCGACCAAATGACCTCGGAATGACCTGAAATTTTGCAGGCACATCCAAAATCACCTAACGGAGCTACTTCAACTGTTGGAATTCCATTTCCACTCCCGGATCAAAATCTCACCTATCGATCGGCTATCGCCAAAATTCAACTTTAGCCAATTCAAGCCTTAAACTACACCAGACCTCCAAATTCACTTCCGATCGCTCTCCTAGCTCACAAATGACCAACCGGAGCTGACCGAATCATCAGAATTTGATTCCGAGCTCTCTAACTCACAAGTCAATGTCCAGCTGACTTTTCTCAACTATTCCTTCTTCTAAGAGACTATTTGTCTCAATTTCAACCAAACTCAACCTGAATTGACTCAAACTTACCCAACATGCATATTGCAAAATTAACAAGCATATAACGGGGATAACGGGGTGATAAATCACATGATGACGGGCCGGGTCATCACTGTGAGCACGTGATTTTTGCCCTATACGAGAATTACTCCCAAAATTTCAAAATAAAAGAGTTTTTGTGTTTGTTTGCAATATTTGTGGATTATATGTTCTTTTTTTATTGTTTGCATTTGTGTGTCCATGTCTATTTGTTTAAATTAATAAAAAATACAAAATATGTTGCATTTATATTTTAGGATTAGTTCCGTACTTAGAAATAGTTAAGTTTATTTTTACGAAAATGAAAAACAATCACAAAAATGTATTTTTCGCATTTTTTACCATTTATTGTCCAATTGTGTGATTTTATTATGTGTGTTTAATTGATATTAGAAATTAATTAATATTGGTAAGTTAATTTTGTTGTATAATTTAACTTAGCCTTTTAAAATTTAGTTTGAAATGACTTAGGAAAATAAAATAAAAGAAAAGAAAAAAAGAGATATGTGTGGTAAGCCTATAATTTGTTTCCTTCAATTTTTGTTTTAAAGTGGTTGTTATCTAAATGTGGCTAAGTGAAGGAAAGAGGGAAGGGGCCATTCTTGCAAAGCAATTCTGGCCCAAAGACCAACCCGGCTCAGTAACACCAAACGACACCGTTTGGATAAGTGGAATGATCCAGGCCGTTGATCTCATCAGATCAAACGGCCAGGATTTATTCTTTGCATAGGTATATAAAGCCCAAACCATACCCCACCCCCTTTCAGACCCCCCCTTCGTCTCTTACCCTCAGAGATCAGGTCTCTCAACCTCCGCCCCTCTCCGCCTTCGACCGCCGGCCGGAAATCGCTTCTGCCGGCGGTCAGTCACCAAACCTCCCCGAATTTACACCAGCCTTTCTCCTCACCTCCTTCTCCTCGAATCCGGCCTTCGTTGGTCTCGAATCGGTCTCAAACGCGTCAAATATTGGATCGAAGTTCGCCGGGATTTGAAATTTTATCCCAAACCACCCCAAACTCACCCCAAGCACTCCCATGACCTACCTCATACCCCTACTAACCCTGGTTCAGTTCGAATCTTGCCAGAACCGGTCGAGCCCTAAAAATGACCACATGAACCCTAGAAATTCAAAACGGGTTCTCCATTCAAAATTGATCAGAGATTGAGGTCTAATGGACCTTAATCTAGGTGTTCTCAACCGAGAACACCCCGATTAAGGCCCATTTTGGCTTCAATAGTTCAAGTCCGAGGTCAATCCTGGGCCACTATTGATTTCGGAGGTATTCTTTCCTCTTTCCTTTCTCCTAGTATCATCTAGTCCTATGTTGTATTCATTTATGTGATATGTTTCAGTTTTCTAATTTCTATTAAACTTGCTGTTCTACTCTTTAAGACCTATTATTTGGTCGATTCCTTCTATTTTCTTTAATTAAAATGAATGGTATGTTCAGTTTGATTAAGGTCGTCAAGCAATTAGTTCTTATCTGTTGGTCTCCTGAGTCTGCCCGGAACCCTGAATCACTGATTTGTTTGGCCTTTATTTGTTCTTGATTATATGTGTTGTGATCAAGTAAGTAAATGTTATAGATTAGTTATACAAATTTTTCTACCAGGTTGAGTTTTGAACTGTTTGTGACTTTAAATTAAGTCTTGAATTGCTTATTATTTTAAGAGTTAAAAAATCATCCGACCCATAACATAGACTGGTGGAACCTACAGTACAGCAGGCTACCACCTGTTCTCTGCAACCTCTGAACAGTTTAATTAAATAAAGCCCATACTCAGACAGGTTTTAGTGGAAAACAGAGAATATAATGGGCTGGACAGAGAAAAGGGATGGGCAGTGGTTTAGTTTCTGATTTTGGCACCATTAGGGATGAAATCTCTTGGCTATAAGATAAGGGCTAGACACTTGGGAAAAGGGAGAAGTCTTAAGTATAGAGAATAGGGAGAGGAGATACAATCTGGAAACACATAGACATTTGGGAGAATTCTGAGAGACTTGAGAGTTTCTTTGAGACTTGAGAAATACAATTCTGAAGAACAGAGAGATTGAAGGAGAGTTTAAGGATCTGAAAAAGAGAATAGGAGTAAAAAAAATAAACAGATTAGAAGTAGATTTGGCTTGTTTTTTGGGTTTAATTGCTGCTGTATTTGGACTGTCGTTGGCTTGGAGTTTTGCTCCAAAGTTTCTTGGTTTTGGTTGTCCAATTTTTGGAGGTTTTTCGGCTACTGATTTTGGTGCTGGGGTGAATTTGGTTGCTGTGGTGATTGCTGTTGGTTTGCTGTTATTATTGCTGTCTGTTAGCTGTTCGTTGCCAAGAGTTATCACTGACTTGCCTCCATTTTTTCGATTTTCAAATTCCAGGTATATATTTTCGAGACTGGCCTGATGTAACTTCAAATTGAAATGCTGAATTGAAAAATATTCAACCGTTTGCCTATTGAAGTGTGTGTTTAAATATGGTATTAGAATATACATTAGGAGAGATGTACATGTCTATTTTTATCTTATATCTGTATTTACATTATATAACTATGCTAGAAATTGGACTGGTTTTTTTATGGATGGAATATTAAACTAAGCAGATAGCTTGTGAATGTTATATCCAGGAGTGGTGATCTAAAAATGCAAAGTTATGTTGCTAATGTTGGCTCAAATTAGTAAAGTAGGAGATAGGCACAAACTAGAAACCAATCCAGGTCTTTTCAAGATAAATGTTAAAAGCAGAGGAGATAGGCACAAACTAGAAACCAATCTAGGTCTTTTCAAGATAAATGTTAGAAGCAGAGCTTGAATATGTTAACATAGATTATACATTATTTGGAATTGCTTGAAACTTGGGAATTGGAAATGGCTAGTTAATTCGACAATGAGTATTTAGGCCTCTCATTCATATTAAATCCTGTTTTCTTCGAATAATAATTTCAGCAATTCGAATTATATGACGTGAGCATAAATCACTAGATTAGCTTATGTTGTGTTGTTCAAATTATGCTTCTTAATTAGTAGTTAAATGGAATAAAATGAAAAGGACCTTAAGCTTGAACGTGAATAATCAATATGAGTAAGTGAATGCGGGTTTTCTTTGCTAATAAGGTTGTTCACGAATTAATCAATTAGGACCTTTTTCTTTATTCTATTTTCTTTTAGAGACAAGAATTAAATAGGAAATCATAGCTCATTTTAGGTTTGTCTTGAATACAAAATTGAGACGAGCCTCGCCTAATAAAACCCACAAGCTATGGGGCCCTTAATAAATAGTTATAATAATTGTATAGATTTCGGAAGGACCGTTTAGTAAATTTCACTGTCTTTCCCAATGGTAATAAAGACGATAGAATCTTTAGGCACGATTTGTAAATAAATTACTTTTCTAAATATGGGTGCGCATTTATGTGACCCAAATTCAAATCTCAACGAAGTCAAAATGCATTAAAGGTCACAGGCGTACTGGTACGGTGTGATCCGAAATACATTTTTACAACGTTGCAATTCTTGTAAAAATATATTAAAAAGCGGTTAAGGGTTACGCTTTGCACATAAGTTAAAGCATGGTATAAATCAGATAATTAAGCCAAATACGACAGTTGAGTGACAGTGCTAGAACCACGGAACTCGGGAATGCCTAACACCTTCTCCCGGGTTAACAGAATTCCTTATCCGGATTTCTGGTTCACGGACTGTTAAATCGAGTCAAACTTTTCCTCAATTCGGGATTCAAACCGGTGACTTGGGACACCATAAATCTCCCAAGTGGAGACTCTGAATCTCTTAATAAATGAATCCCGTTTTGATTGTCCTTTAATTGGAAAAAACTCCTTTTACCACTCACGCCCTTTTTGGGGTGCCGGTAGCGCTGAAATGAGGCGTGACAGATCTGGCGACTCTGCTGGGGATGGTTTCAACCCAGAACTTCGGTTCAGGGTTTAAGAATTCGAGCTCAGTTAAAATTGTTGTTTTTGCTTATATCTGATTTCATTATATTTTTTGATTAATGTGCTACATGTCTACCGCTTTGATATCACGTGAACTGTGTATATAAACTGTGCCGAAAACCCTTCTCTTCTCACCCCCGGGGATGTGCTCACTGGCTGAGACTCCTTATTTTGTTAGTGTCATACCCCGAAATAATAAAGAGGCTCGGAAAGTTTCTAAGCCGGCCGGCCTTTTGGTTCCCGGAAAGGAGCTCCTTCCTCAGCCCGAGTTGTCCGCTTGGGTACACAGTCTAGATCATGTACCGAGGTTTTGAGCTTAGAATAACATAACTTCATACCGGATCCCTAGTAGGAAACGCTTATTTGCATCACGTTGCATTTGACTTAGGGGACTCAACACAGGGTTTGGGTCCGTCTAGGACAGGCAACCTGAAATGAAAAGACCATCCTGCTACACCATGTTTGTTTTAAGCATTTATTTGGACTTGCATGCTGACCGGCTTTTAAATACTGAAGAAAAACGGAAAAAAAGGAAATAGTATGGGGAAATAGATATTTTTCAGAAAATACAAAAATGTGTTTTACCAACAAATCAATAAATTTAGTTTGCTAATAAAAGACGACGGAAGGTTGACTTTGCCAACAAAATGGTTTTCTTAACAAAATGTGTTTTCTTTGTCGGTCAATAAAAGGAAAAGAAAAAAAAATAATATAGTTTGTTTTGATGGACCGAACTACGCGGGTTTGATTCTCACCGGATGTGAGATACGTAGGCAACCCTCATCGGGTCCAACTTGCCCTTTTTCAAAAATACCAAAATTTTAAATTTTAGAGTCATTGTCTCGAAAATGCTGAAAGGTCGCGGTCGAAAATTGGATCATCTGTTCAAAATTTGAAAATAGTCCAATCATTGTCAGCCAAAATGATCTTCTTCTTTAAATAAATGTGCAGGATGAGCACGATTCGAAATGAACCCTTTTCACTAATGACTAAAATCCCAGTCCAAATACGAATATGGTGGGATGATCTAGGCGAAGAAGGGCAGGACGAAGTTAAGAAATATTTGAAAGGTCTCACAGGTCTGCTTGAAATAAAGCCTCGAGGGGATATCATAAGAGCATTAGTCACATACTGGGACTCCGCGCACAATGTCTTTCACTTCTCGGATTTCGAGCTTACCCCAACTTTGGAGGAGATGACCGGATACATTGGAAACACCGATATACCATTGGGGCACCAATATCTAATCGCTCCCAGGGTTGTCGCCATACACCGGTTTTTAGACTCACTGAAGATAGCCAGAACGGTACGTAACCCAGATCTAGCACAAGGGTTTTGTACTTTAAGCTTTATCTATCAAAGGTACGGTCATGTGGGAGGTCTTGACAAGCCAGAGAATAAGTTATGCAGCAAGGGTAATCGCCGGAAATGGGAGGAGCACAGACGAATTGCCTTCATGATAGCCTTTTTAGGACTTATGGTATTCCCGAGAAAAGACGAGAATATTGATATAAAGATAGCCGGAATTGTCAGTACTTTGCTTGCCCAAAACGAAAGTACTCTTGCTCCCATGATACTATCAGACATATATCGAGCTCTCACAGCCTGCAAAGCCGGAGGAGATTTTTTTGAAGGCTGTAATTTATTGCTACAAATGTGGATGATCGAGCACCTGTGTCGCCGTACCCAGTTCTTGAGGTACGGGTTGGCTGAGAAAACTTGCATAAACGAATTCTATACAAGGATTGATAGGACCATCTTACCTGAAGGAATCTTGGCGTGGAGGGCGTACTTTCAGGCTCTCAGCACAAGTCAAATATAGTGGACGTTGGGTTGGTTACCGATAGACAGAATCGTGTACATGCCGGCGGCTAGGTCCCACTTTCTCTTAATGGGACTTAAGAGCATTCAACCTTATGCGCCCCATCGGGTTTTAAGACAGCTTGGGAGGTGCCAGATAGTGCCCAAAGATAAAGACCTGAGTACCCAGGTTATTGAAATTGGCCCCGACGACCAATTCCCAGAAGCAAGGGTCCGCCAGATCTGGAGCAAATGCCAATATCTGGAGGCAAACACTTGTGTGCAGGATCGAGCCAGAGGAGAGGTTGTACCCAGATATCTTACTTGGTACAAAGGAGAAACATCGGGTGAAAGGCCAGCCAAAAGACCTCACCTCAGGGAATTTGCTGAAGCGTCCCAAGAACAATGGGACTGGTTAGCCAAGGAAAAAGTTTACAGAACAAGGATCGGCAAGATAGAGCAACAGGTCCAAGATCTCCAATTTGAAAAGGATATGCAAGCTGCCGCCGACGAAGGAGATAAAAAGAAGTTGGCACAAGAAAATGACTTTTTGAGAGCTCAAATCCAGCAAATGAAAAGGGATGCTGACAGACAGTTGAGGAGTCGATCAGACGAAAAATTGATAAAGGGTTTAAAAAGTCAAGTCGCCGATGCCCAAAGAGAATTGGAAGAGTCGAAGACCCAAACAATGAAGATACGTGCTAGCTGGAGAAAGGAGGCGCATCAACAGGCACTTCATCTACAACGGGTGGAAGAAGATTATACTGAAATCATCACTAATCTAAGAGAAGCAAATGTTATCCTCAGGGAGCGGGTTTTCAAGCAAGCCCGGGATGCCAGAGCAGACCTCGATCGTTGCCACAATTTGATGGCCCGACTGCAAGAACAAGTGGATAGGCTTTTAGACCAGGTCACCAACAATGCTCGAAGATTGGGGGCAAAGAACCAGCGGATAGAACAACTACTCAGAGAAAGGGACAGGATCAAGGATAGAATTGAAGAAATCGGGCATTATGTCACCAAGAAGTGCTTAGCTTGTGAACAGATGCCCCGCACTACCCTTTTTGCTTCGGTTATGGACTATGTCCATCAAATCATGAGAGAGTTAAGGGGACTACACAGGGACCTCACACCAAGGCCCGCGGCAAGGCCGAACGACGCCTTGCGGGCCCCCAGGAGTTTAAGAGCATTAGGCTATTGATTAAAAGATGTATTTTTGAAATTTTGAAAATTTTGGTTGGCATTCTTTTTCCTTTTATTATTTTTATGTCTTCTTGAGACAAGAATTTCTCTCATTTTGTTGTAAGACATGTTTTGTAACCGAAAAAGGTCTTCAATATAAGAATTCCAGAATTTTGCCACAAATCTTATTACCAGAACTACGCTCGGTCTGATTCACGCGGGGACGTGATACGTAGGCAATCCACATAAGGTTCGACCATCACTTAAAAGGAGCTGAAATGAAAAGAGAATGTTAATCGATAAAAACGCTAAGGCGAGGGTTTCAAAGCTAATTGAAAAGCTGGAATGACGCACGCAGCAAATACATATAGAAATGGTTAACTGATTAGGTGCATTGCATTCAACGTGCGATAACGTATCTGTTAAACTCAGTAAGCTAACGAGTTTGTTGATTTCCATAAAGTTTAGCAGTTGACTTGACAGAATATACTGGCCAGCCATCATTACCGTTCTAGATCTAAAGGGCCAATTCCAGCAAGCATGTCTTGTTCCGGTAAAAGTCTCGAGGAACAGAAATCAGAGATACAGATCATGAAAGAAGAGGTAGATCGGTTGAGACAGCAGATAACAGAGATGCACCTAGCCTGGGCTAGGGGACAGTCTTCACCAAACCTCCCTACTCTCGCATCAGCTCCAGAACATCCACCCCTTGATCCTTCGACAAGCGCCCCAATCTATCCATACTATCAAGGGGAAAACCCTTATACCACCCAAATTCCACCAGCCAAACAAAATCCTCCTCCCACGGCCACCCCTGTTTTTGTGGCACCTCCACCTGCTACTCTACAAAAGTCATCCGGTGAGCCGCATGTTCAAATCTATGACAACCCTTACTATCCCCCCGAGCCTACCTTTAGGGCTCCTGAACCGCATTCACACACCCTTCACTGGGATAACCCGGCAGAACCGGAAAAGCACTTCAAAAGTTTGGAGCACGAGGAAGTTATTCGGAAAGTTAAAAGCCTGGAGCAATCCTTCAGGAATATGCATGGTTTAGGCAACCAAGTCAGTGTTGCTTACAAAGATCTGTGCCCATTTCCAGATGTCCAGTTTCCCGCTGGGTTCAAAATGCCCAAGTTTGATCTATACGAGGGGCATGGTGACCCAGTAGCCCATCTCCGAGGTTTCTGCAGCAAAATGCGAGGAGCCGGAGGGCGAGATGAAATTCTGATAGCTTACTTCGGTCAGAGTTTGGGAGGGTCTGCACTAGAGTGGTACACTAGGCAGGATCCCAACAGATGGTTTACATGGGACGACTTGGCTCAAGCATTCATCGGCCAGTTCCAGTATAATCTTGAAATAGTCCCCGATCGCTTATCATTGCTAAAGTTAGAGAAGAAACCCGCCGAAAGTTTCAGAGAATTTGGTTTCCGCTGGAGGAACAGGCAGCAAGGGTAGATCCGCCTATGAGAGAGAACGAGATGGTGGATTACTTCCTGCAGACACTGGAGCCAACCTATTTCGGGCATCTGGTGACGTCCGTGGGTAAGTCATTCACTGAGGTGATAAAGATGGGCGCTATGATCGAGGAAGGCTTGAAAGCTAACAAGATCATGAGTTATTCAGCGTTGAAAGCCACCACTCAAGCTATTCAAAGTGGTACCGGAGGAGTGCTTGGGAAAAAGAGGAAAGAAGAAGTCACGACAATCGATTCCGGAACATGGTTCAGAAACAGAGGCCCCGCGCCCCAGTATAACCCGCCACAGCCTCACCACCAAAATTACTTCCACAATCCATATAACCACCCGCAACACTACTATCCAGCACCTGATCCCCATTTTACTGTCCATCACACCCAGTCATATGCCACATCTCCCGTCCATGCACCATGGCGTGCGCCAAACCCGCAAAATAATCATCCACCCCCAAGACCATACAGAAACCCCACGGGCGATGGTTTTCGTCCGAACCAAGCATTCAAGAGCGATAGGGCGCCAAGGCCAAAGACTTTCACTCCCTTGGGAGAGTCTTACACCAGTTTGTTCCACCGATTGAAGCAAGTAGGGTTGCTGAATCCGGTCGAGGCTAAGCTACCAAACCCTCTTCCAAAGAACCTGGATCATTTAATAAATTGTTCATATTGCTCAGGATATCCGGGGCACGACATAGAAAAGTGTTGGAGGTTGAAAACAGCTATCCAGGAACTCATCGACACTCGCAGAGTTGAGGTCCAAACTCCAGCGGAACCCGACATCAACTCATCATGAGACCAACATGATCGAGCTGGTACGGGTGGAAGAGGGACAGGAGTAAACCTCTCAGGTCGTGATGATGATAAGATCTAGTGGGGTCGGAGTGCAAAAGGGGCCAAACTTTGATGAGTCACTCATCTGCAAGAAGGACGTACTAAAGGGGTCGGAAGCAGAAAGAGGAAATGCAAGCGAAGTACCTGTGAGGCCAGGGGGAGTAAAAATAGTTGTACCAGGGGCAGCAACCAGACCCGTCTTAACTGTAACAGGTGTTCGAGTGGATCCTTTCATCATCAAGCCCGCAATACAGTTGCCGATAGCTGATAGCAAAGCTATTCCGTGGAATTATGATCGGGTCACGACAACTTACAAAGGAAAAGAAGTTAAAGAGGAAGTCCACGAAGCGCAAGGTTTGACCCGTTCAGGGAGATGTTTTGCCCCTGCAGAATTGAGGAAGACTACTCCGGCAACACTAAAAAAGCCGGTAATTGACGAAGAGGCAGAAGAATTCCTGAAAAAGATGAAGCTGCATGATTATTCTGTTTTAGAACAGCTGAAGAAAACCCCTACGCAAATCTCATTGATGTCCTTGCTGATACATTCGAAGAACATCGGCAAGCTTTGATGAAAGTTTTGAATGAGGCCCATGTACCTGATAAAATCTCTGTGAGTCATTTGGAAAAGATCACCAATAGGATCTTCGAAGCGAACCGGATCACCTTCACCGATGATGAGTTGCTTGAGGAAGGCACCGAGCACAACAAGGCTTTATATCTTACGGTGAAGTGTGAGGAGTCGGTGGTTAGCAAAGTCCTGGTCGAGAATGGGTCCAGTGCGAACATTTGTCCTCTCTCTACACTAAACAAGTTGAAAGTTGATATCGGCAGGATACGCAAGAACAGCATATGTGACCGAGGGTTTGATGGAGGAGGCAAGGCATCAGTCGGGGACATAGTGTTAATCTTAACAATCGGACCAGTGGAGTTCACCATGGAATTCCAGGTGCTGGACATGGTAGTTTCATATAACCTTCTGATAGGGCGACCGTGGATCCATGCCGCAAAAGCAGTTCCATCCAACCTACACCAACTAGTCAAGTTTGAGTGGGACCAACAGGAGATCGTAGTCCATGGAGAGAATGATCAACAACCAGGCACCATCGTCCCCTTTGTTGAGACAGAAGAAGATGTTGGGCCATGGGTATACCAGATCTGCGATGCAGTATCCGTCAACCGAGTTCCGGAAGGGGAATGCATTCTCAATGACAGAATAATTACTGCAGATGTCATGGTGGCTCATGAAATGCTGAGAAACGGTTTCGTACCCGGCAAAGGTTTAGGTGCATCTCTGCAAGGAATTATACAACCGGTATCCGTGGTCGAAAATGTGGGAACCTTCGGCTTGGGATTCAAGCCAACATCAGAGGACATCCAGCGAGCCAAGAGGAATAAGCAGAAGACATGGGTGCTCCCGAAGCCTGTTCCGCGCCTTGACCGATCTTTTGTCCGGTCCGGGATAAGAGGACATCCGACGACAAAGGTTCCCAGTCCTATGGTTAGGCCAGACGAAGAGTTCTTGAGAAAGTTCGAGGACTTACTCTCGGATGTATGCATGCTAGAGGATGGCTAAGGACCCAGCCATGCCGAGATACAGTTTGTGGGATCGAAAGCAAAGTTGAATAATTGGAAGGCTACTCCTCTTCCTATCCGGAAGGAGTCTTGGTAGTTTGTTTTGGATTGTTTCTTTCAAAATTTTGTGTTGGGGCTGTCCCCGAAGTAAAATCTGTTTGTTTTAGTTTTGTTTTGTTTGAGTATGCAAGCTTGTTTTTCCTTGTACTGTTCCCATTAATGAAATTTTGTTCCCTTTGTTTCTAATTTTGTTTATTTTCCTTCTTTTTACTTTTCTGAGCAGCTTTCTTTCAACCGATCTTAATGATATGGCGTGCTTAAAGATTAATCAACCCAGTCTAGAAAGTCAATCTGGTTTGGAAATAATAACGCATGAAATAAGAGGTGACGAGAGTGAATCGGAATATGGCGATGATGAAGCCGTAGAAGAAATCGGTGAAGAATTAATTCACTTCGAGGAAAAACCCAAACCAAATTTAAATGATACTGAGGCTGTTAATCTGGGGGATACGGATGATGTTAAAGAAACCAGAATAAGTGTCCATATTGAACCCAACCCGAGAGAAGAATTGATCAAAACACTCATGGAGTTTAAAGACATTTTCGCATGGTCGTACGATGACATGCCAGGACTCAGCACTGATCTAGTGGTCCATAAATTACCTTCTGACCCGGCATGCCCGCCCATCAAACAAAAACTACGGAAATTTAAGATGGAGATGAGTGTAAAGATCAAGGAGGAAGTAACCAAGCAGTTGCAGGCGAAAGTCATTCGTGTCACTCGATACCCTGAATGGTTGGCTAACGTAGTACCGGTGCCAAAGAAAGACGGAAAGATCAGAGTATGCGTGGACTACCGCAATCTCAACAAGGCGAGTCCTAAGGATAATTTCCCACTTCCCAATATCCATATCCTAATTGATAATTGCGCCGGACGTGAAATCGGATCCTTTGTGGACTGTTATGCGGGATATCATCAGATTTTGATGGATGAAGAGGACGCGAAAAGACGGCTTTTATCACACCATGGGGGACTTATTGCTATCGGGTAATGTCGTTCGGTTTGAAGAACGCAGGGGCAACATACATGAGGGCGTTGACTACGGTATTCCATGACATAATACACAAGGAAATTGAAGTGTACGTGGATGATGTGATCATAAAATCTAGACGTCAAGAAGACCACGTTGCCGACCTCGGGAAGTTTTTTCAAAGACTTCGAAGATATGATATCAAGCTTAATCCGGCCAAATGTGCATTCGGAGTTCCGTTAGGAAAGTTGCTAGGATTCATCGTCAGCCGACGGGGCATTGAGTTGGACCCATCCAAAATCAAGTCCATTCAGGAGTTACCCCCGCCAAAGAATAAAACAGAGGTAATGAGTTTGTTGGAAAGGTTAAATTACATCAGTAGGTTTATTGCTCAGCTTACAGCAACCTGTGAACCCATATTCCGTCTGTTGAAGAAAGACGCTGTGATAGAATGGACGACAGAATGTCAGGAAGCGTTTGACCAAATCAAAGGGTATATGTCAAACCTACCCGTACTAGTTCCGCTCGAACCGGGTAGACCCCTAATTCTTTATCTAACGGTCTTGGAGAATTCGTTCGGCTGCATGCTGGGGTAGCACGATCTTACTGGCAGAAAGGAACGGGCCATTTACTACCTCAGTAAGAAATTCGCGGTTCACGAGGTTAAGTACACTCATTTGGAAAAGACATGTTGTGCCTTAACTTGGGTAGCCCAAAAGCCGAAACATTATTTGTCTTCTTACACCACCTACCTCATTTCGCGTTTGGAGCCGTTGAAGTATATTTTCCAGAAGCATATGCCTACCGGGAGGTTAGCAAAATGGCAAATATTACTTACAGAATTCGACATCATATATGTGACAAGGACGGCTATGAAAGCTCAAGCCCTAGCCGATCACTTAGCTGAGAATCCTGTCGATGACGAATACGAACCTTTGAGGACGTATTTTCCGGACGAAGAAGTATTGCAAATTGATGGGTTGGAATTAACCGAGGATCCAGGGTGGAAGCTTTTCTTCGATGGAGCGGCGAACGCAAAAGGAGTCGGAGTAGGGGCTGTGCTTATCTCTGAAACGGGACATCATTATCCTGTTACTGCTCAACTGCGTTTTCATTATACCAATAATATGGCCGAGTACGAGGCATGCATCTTAGGGTTGCGATTAGCGGTGGACATGGATGTACAGGACGTCTTGGTCTTGGGGGACTCGGACCTTCTGGTACATCAGATTCAGGGAGAATGGGAAACCAGAGATTTAAAGCTTATCCCGTATCGCCAGTGTTTGTATGATCTGACTAAGCGTTTTTGGTCGGTAGAATTCAAACATATCCCAAGGATGCATAATGAGGTTTCCGATGCTTTGGCTAGTTTGGCGTTAATGCTACATCACCCGGACAAGGTTCGTGTCGATCCGTTACATATTCATGTTCGGAATCAACATACTTATTGCAATATGATAGAAGAAGAGATGGATGGTGAGCCATGGTTTCATGATGTCAAAGAGTACCTCGGGTTAGGAATATACCCAAAGCTGGCAACTGGAGATCAAAAGAGAGCTATTCGGCGATTAGCGAACGGATTTTTCCTTAGTGGAGGGGTGCTGTACAGAAGAACCCCAGATTTGGGATTGTTGAGATGTATAGATGCGAGTCAAGCCACAACAGTGATGACAGATATACACTCGGGAGTTTGTGGGCCACACATGAGCGGATACGTATTGGCAAAGAAGATTCTTCGAGCAGGATATTACTGGCTCACTATGGAGCGTGATTGTATAAGTTTCGTGCGAAGATCCCATCAGTGTCAGATACACGGAGATTTGATTCATTCTCCACCGACCGAATTGCATACAATGTCAGCGCCATGGCCATTTGTTGTGTGGGGTATGGATGTTATCGGACCTATAGAACCTGCGGCCTCCAATGGTCATAGGTTCATTCTGGTAACGATCGATTATTTTACCAAGTGGGTGGAGGCCAAAACCTTCAAATCAGTGACCAAGAAGGCGGTGGTGGACTTCGTACATTCCCACATCATCTGCAGGTTTGGAATTCCGAAGATAATCGTCACAGATAACGGTGCCAATCTTAACAGCGGATTGATGAAAGAGGTATGTCAGCAGTTCAAGATTGCACACCGAAATTCCACACCATATCGTCCCAAAGCAAATGGTGCGGTTGAGGTAGCAAACAAGAATATAAAGAAGATATTGAGGAAGATGGTAGAAGGGTCTAGGCAATGGCATGAAAAGTTACCATTCGCATTGTTGGGTTATCGCACTACCGTCCGGACTTCGGTAGGTGCAACTCCTTACTTGTTGGTGTACGGGACTGAAGCAGTAATACCAGTAGAAGATGAAATCCCATCCCTCCGAATTGTCGCTGAAGCTGAGATTGACGACGATGAGTGGGTCAAAACCCGATTGGAGCAATTGAGCTTGATCGATGAAAAGAGATTGACACAGCAGTATGTCACGGCCAATTGTATCAAAAGAGAATGGCGAGAGCATATAACAAGAAGGTACGTCCCAGAAAATTTGAAGTGGGACAGCATGTGCTGAAGAGAGTTCTACCACATCAGGCCGAAGCGAAAGGCAAGTTCGCTCCAAATTGGCAGGGACCATTTGTTGTGACTAGGGTATTATCCAACGGAGCGCTATGTCTAACTGATATTGAGGGAAGATGCACTGATATGGCTATCAATATTGATGCAGTCAAGAGATATTATGTGTAATTCTCTAATGTATTTGTCAACTCTTGGTTTTGTTTGTTTGTATTTGGCATTTTTCGGAGAAAGAAATGACAGAGGCAATTCTTTCTACTACCCAAACACTTTAACCCTTTGTTTTCCCCTTTGAGCTTTAATATTCTTTCATATACCCTCTTCTGGAATCCTCAAGGAAGATGAGACAAAGAAAAGACACAAGAAAAAGTGAACTACGTTTGACCTGATTCCTCAAGAAGGATACGTAGGCGCCACACGGCTCGGTCATAATAAAATAAAAATCAAAGATTCCCCAAGCAACAAAATTGGGGCAGAAGTTATTGTTTCATTTGAAAAGATAGTGCGGATTCCAAAAGTTGTAGTGAGCTACACATTGAGGTTAAATCACTTTGCTATAACATCACACACAAAAACCATATTAATGACCAAAAAAGACCTTTCGATCAGTATTTGAGAAATGCCAAGTCATGCGAATGAAAGCCAAGAATGACACTCCGATCCTCGATTGAATCCAGGATTCACAAGCTGAAAAGGGACAATGCTCTAGAGGGAATCTCGTGGGTAATACCCCAGCCCACCGCATGGAAAGAAAGCGAAATGAGAGAGTCTTAACGGTGAAAACCCTCGCGGGCACCTTAAGGCGAAGAAAGCTAAGAGAAATAAAATGAGAGAGTCTTGCGGTGAAAACCTTTACAGGCACCCTAAGGCGACGGGAGGTCGAGGGAAATGAGAGAATCTCATTAGTGAAAACCCTTTGAAGGGCACTATGAGGTGACAAGGCGAGATGGTTACAAGGTGTCTGCATAAGACAAGGTTGGGACATCCGTTTGCTTCTAGGAAAACGCAGCCGTTAGAAAGTGATTGACATAAATAGACTGGGTAGATTAATCTCGAAGGCACAACATAACCATTGGATCAGTTATACATTCAGATAAGTTTCCCAGTTTTGAGTTCAGAAAAGTTTTCCCTTTCTTTTTGTCATTCGCGGTCAGCATTCTTTATTTCATTTTTATCTATCATTTTTCCCTCTTTTTAAAGATTTTTATGTCTATGTCGAAAATTTACTTTTCAAAGCTTACTACCAAGTCTCCCCAAAGCGGTACAATGAAGATGAATAGGCGTGGAACAAAGGCAATAAGACAAAAGTCGTTCCGATATTAAGATTGGAACGATAGGTTGATTGGAAGATTCATAGGAATTACGGAGTAGGATGGACACATATTACACATCCGGAAGATAGTTTCTCACAACAGATCACTGACTAAGAGGGTCGGACCACACTGAAGTTTGGAATAAAAAGGAGAGATAAGAGATCCTGTGGGAAGAGCACCATCCACCAGCAAGTATCAACGTCGCCCCAAAGTGCGAGGAAGGCAAAGCAGCTAAAAGAGAAAAGGAAAATTGCCCCAGCAAGAGCGGCATGACCACTCACGGCATTTTGAAACTAACAATTTTTCTTTGATTTAAAGCAGGAAAAGAGGGTTCGTCGGCGGAAAAGCATGCCACGTAGAAGGTTATCAAACGGGGCGGAAAATTTTCTCCCATTGCGAAAATTTTCTTGAAAGCAAATACCTAGTGGATAAGGATAGAAAACAACACAAAATTTTGGGAAATACCAGTTTCGAGCGGAAGAGTTTTGAAAGAGCCCCGACAATGCGAGGAAGTGATCTTGGAGCCGGTATCATCCCAAGTAAGTCTTGAAGAAATGAAACACTAATTTCGAGATTTCCCCAACAGCATTATATCCCATAAGTTTTTAAGGAAGCAAAGCGCGAGTCCCGATAGAGGTTTGGAAAGAGGAAAAGGAAAAGAGATTCCCCCCCAGGGAAATCCTCAGTCAATGAAATTTCAATCCCTAGCGAGCCCGAGAGAGAATAAAGGTTGAAGGAAGTAGAAAAAGAGAAATAAAGAATACTTCCCCCATTAGCATTATCTTCAGCAGGTAAGTAAACAGTTCCAAAGATATCCCCAATAGTCAAAGGAAAAATAACACGACCCAGGGGGAAAGCAATTCCAAGACAAGTTAATTCAGAAGAAAAGGTGGCCCAAGAGACGATGCAGGAAGAAGAAAATGGTACATGAAGCAAAGGAAGGCGATAAGGATGGGATGAAATTAGTGAGTTGTAAGTTAAAATCAGGGAGCCCGCCCGAAGAATGGAGTGGCGATTTAGTTTTGAAGTTGTAGTTGAAGTCGGGAGCCCGCCTGAAGAATGGAGTGGCGATTTAGTTTTGAAGTTGTAATTGAAATCGGGGAGCCCGCCCGAAGAATGGAGTGGCGATTTAGTTTTGAAGTTGTAGTTGAAGTCGGGGAGCCCGCCCGAAGAATGGAGTGGCGATTTAGTTTTGAAGTTGTAATTGAAGTCGGGGAGCCCGCCCGAAGAATGGAGTGACGATTTATTTTGAAGTTGTAGTTGAAGTCGGGGAGCCCGCCCGAAGAATGGAGTGGCGATTTAGTTTTGAAGTTGTAATTGAAGTCGGGGAGCCCGCCTGAAGAATGGAGTGGCAATTTAGTTTTGAAGTTGTAATTGAAGTCAGGGAGCCCGCCTGAAGAATGGAGTGGCGATTTATTTTGAAGTTGTAGTTGAAGTCGGGGAGCCCGCCCGAAGAATGGAGTGGCGATTTAGTTTTGAAGTTGTAATTGAAGTCAGGGAGCCCGCCTGAAAAATGGAGTGGCGATTTAGCTTTGAAGTTGTAGTGAAATCAGGGAGCCCGCCTGGAGTGGCGATTTAGTTTTAAGTTGTAGTGGAAGTCAGGGAGCCCGCCTGAAGAATGGAGTGGCGAGTTAGTTTTGAAGTTGTAGTTGAAGTCAGGGAGCCCGCCTGAAGAATGGAGTGGCGATTTAATTTTGAAGTTATATTTGAAGCCAGGGAGCCCGCCTGAAGAATGGAGTGGCGATTTATTTTTGAATTTGGTTGAGGAAAGCGGTAGAGTGTAACGGAAATCCCCAGCATGAATCCAAGTTCGTAATCAAAAGGAAGGCAACAAGGATCAGAAAGACAGGTTCGGACTTCGAAGGAGAATAGTTCGAAGATCACAAAGAAGGGACCAATGGTCGGAGTTCGGCAATCAAGATAGGCCGAAATAACAATTGTCGGAAGAGAAGAAGCATGTGAAGAAACATCAAAGCCAGCTGGATGGCAAGGAACATGACGAGATCAAGTTGAAAGATAGATAAGAATTTGCAGTACTGTAACTTAGTCTAGCTTCTTATTTTTGTTTAGCACGGTGTAATAAGGAGATCGGTTAAGCAGTGGCAACAGCAGCAACAGCAGTAACAGCAAGATCACAGCAGTCATGGTAGTCCCAGCTACCAAAACTTCCCGAACTACATTGACCTGATTCCCTTTTAGCCAGGGATATGTAGGAGACCTTTTGAAAAAAAGGTTCGGTCAAACTTTTCCAAAAAATGCTTCATACGGAGTGCTTGAACGGGCAAAAATCGCTCGTATCCACTCACTTATCTTTGCACGATAACTCTTCATGTTTCCGCGCAAAGAGTGGCAGCTATGAGCACGTGATTTTTGCCCTATACGAGAATTACTCCCAAAATTTCAAAATAAAAGAGTTTTTGTGTTTGTTTGCAATATTTGTGGATTATATGTTCTTTTTCTTATTGTTTGCATTTGTGTGTCCATGTCTATTTGTTTAAATTAATAAAAAATACAAAATATGTTGCATTTATATTTTAGGATTAGTTCTGTACTTAGAAATAGTTAAGTTTATTTTTACGAAAATGAAAAAAATCACAAAAATGTATTTTTCGCATTTTTTATCATTTATTGTCCAATTGTGTGATTTTATTATGTGTGTTTAATTGATATTAAAAATTAATTAATATTGGTAAGTTAATTTTGTTGTATAATTTAACTTAGCCTTTTAAAATTTAGTTTGAAATGATTTAGGAAAATAAAATAAAAGAAAAGAAAAAAAAGAGATATGTATGGTAAGCCTATAATTTGTTTCCTTCAATTTTTGTTTTAAAGTGGTTGTTATCTAAATGTGGCTAAGTGAAGGAAAGAGGGAAGGGGCCATTCTTGCAAAGAAATTCTGGCCCAAAGACCAACCCGGCTCAGTAACACCAAACGACACCGTTTGGATAGGTGGAATGATCCAGGCCGTTGATCTCATCAGATCAAACGGCCAGGATTTATTCTTTGCATAGGTATATAAAGCCCAAACCATACCCCACCCCCTTTCAGACCCCCCCTCGTCTCTCACCCTCAGAGATCAGGTCTCTCGACCTCCGCCCCTCTCCGCCTTCGACCGCCGGCCGGAAATCGCTTCCGCCGGCGGTCAGTCACCAAACCTCCCCGAATTTACACCATCCTTTCTCCTCACCTTCTTCTCCTCGAATCCGGCCTTCGTTGGTCTCGAATCGGTCTCAAACGCGTCGAATATTGGATCGAAGTTCGTCGGGATTTGTAATTTTATCCCAAACCACCCCAAACTCACCCCAAGCACTCCCATGACCTCCCTCATACCCCTACTAACCCTGGTTCAGTTCGAATCTTGCCAGAACCGGTCGATCCCTAAAAATGACCACATGAACCTTAGAAATTCAAAACGGGTTCTCCATTCAAAATTGATAAGAGATTGAGGTCTAATGGACCTTAATCTAGGTGTTGTCAACCGAGAACACCCCGATTAAGGCCCATTTTGGCTTCAATAGTTCAAGTCCGAGGTCAATCCTGGGCCACTGTTGATTTCGGAGGTATTCTTTCCTCTTTCCTTTCTCCTAGTATCATCTAGTCCTATGTTGTATTCATTTATGTGATATGTTTCAGTTTTCTAATTTCTATTAAACTTGCTGTTCTACTCTTTAAGACCTCTTATTTGGTCGATTCCTTCTGTTTTCTTTAATTAAAATGAATGGTATGTTCAGTTTGATTAAGGTCGTCAAGCAATTAGTTCTTATTTGTTGGTCTCCTGAGTCTGCCCGGAACCCTGAATCACTGATTTGTTTGGCCTTTATTTGTTCTTGATTATATGTGTTGTGATCAAGTAAGTAAATGTTATAGATTAGTTATACAAATTTTTCTACCAGGTTGAGTTTTGAACTGTTTGTGACTTTAAATTAAGTCTTGAATTGGTTATTATTTTAAGAGTTAAAAAATCATCCGGCCCATAACATAGATTGGTGGAACCTGCAGTACAGCAGGCTACCACCTGTTCTCTGCAACCTCTGAACAGTTTAATTAAACAAAGCCCATACTCAGACAGGTTTTAGTGGAAAACAGAGAATATAATGGGCTGGACAGAGAAAAGAGATGGGCAGGGGTTTAGTTTCTGATTTTGGCACCATTAGGGATGAAATCTCTTGGCTATAAGATAAGGGCTAGACACTTGGGAAAAGGGAGAAGTCTTAAGTATAGAGAATAGGGAGAGGAGATACAATCTGGAAACACATAGACATTTGGGAGAATTCTGAGAGACTTGAGAGTTTCTTTGAGACTTGAGAAATACAATTCTGAAGAACAGAGAGATTGAAGGAGAGTTTAAGGATCTGAAAAAGAGAATAGGAGTAAAAAAAATAAACAGATTAGAAGTAGATTTGGCTTGTTTTTTTGGGTTTAATTGCTGCTGTATTTGGACTGTCGTTGGCTTGGAGTTTTGCTCCAAAGTTTCCTGGTTTTGGTTGTCCAATTTTTGGAGGTTTTTCGGCTACTAATTTTGGTGCTGGGGTGAATTTGGTTGCTGTGGTGATTGCTGTTGGTTTGCTGTTATTATTGCTGTCTGTTAGCTGTTCGTTGGCAAGAGTTATCACTGACTTGACTCCATTTTTTCGATTTTCAAATTCCAGGTATATATTTTCGAGACTGGCCTAATGTAACTTCAAATTGAAATGCTGAATTGAAAAATATTCAACCGTTTGCCTATTGAAGTATGTGTTTAAATATGGTATTAGAATATACATTAGGAGATATGTACATGTCTATCCTTATCTTATATCTGTATTTACATTATATAACTATGCTAGAAATTGGACTGGTTTTTTTATGGATGGAATATTAAACTAAGCAGATAGCTTGTGAATGTTATATCCAGGAGTGGTGATCTAAAAATGCAAAGTTATGTTGCTAATGTTGGATCAAATTAGTAAAGTAGGAGATAGGCACAAACTAGAAACCAATCCAGGTCTTTTCAAGATAAATGTTAGAAGCAGAGGAGATAGGCACAAACTAGAAACCAATCCAGGTCTTTTCAAGATAAATGTTAGAAGCAGAGCTTGAATATGTTAACATAGATTATACATTATTTGGAATTGCTTGAAACTTGGGAATTGGAAATGGCTAGTTAATTCGACAATGAGTATTTAGGCCTCTCATTCATATTAAATCCTATTTTCTTCGAATAATAATTTCAACAATTCGAATTACATGACGTGAGCATAAATCACTAGATTAGCTTATGTTGTGTTGTTCAAATCATGCTTCTTAATTAGTAGTTAAATGGAATAAAATGAAAAGGACCTTAAGCTTGAACGTGAATAATCAATATGAGTAAGTGAATGCGGGTTTTCTTTGCTAATAAGGTTGTTCACGAATTAGTCAATTAGGACCTTTTTATTTATTCTATTTTCTTTTAGAGACAAGAATTAAATAGGAAATCATAGCTCATTTTAGGTTTGTCTTGAATACAAAATTGAGACGAGCCTCGCCTAATAAAACCCACAAGCTATGGGGCCCTTAATAAATGGTTATAATAATTGTATAGATTTCGGAAGGACCGTTTAGTAATTTTCACTGTCTTTCCCAATGGTAATAAAGACGATAGAATCTTTAGGCACGATTTGTAAATAAATTACTTTCCTAAATATGGGTGCGCATTTATGTGACCCAAATTCAAATCTCAACGAAGTCAAAATGCGTTTAAGGTCACAGGCGTACTGGTATGGTGTGATCCGAAATACATTTTTACAACGTTGCAATTCTTGTAAAAATATATTAAAAAGTGGTTAAGGGTTACGCTTTGCACATAAGTTAAAGCATGGTATAAATCAGATAATTAATCCAAATACGACAGTTGAGTGACAGTGCTAGAACCACGGAACTCGGGAATGCCTAACACCTTCTCCCGGGTTAACATAATTCCTTATCCGGATTTCTGGTTCGCGGACTGTTAAATAGAGTCAAACTTTTCCTCAATTCGGGATTCAAACCGGTGACTTGGGACACCATAAATCTCCCAAGTGGCGACTCTGAATCTCTTAATAAATGAATCCCATTTTGATTGTCCTTTAATTGGAAAAAACTCCTTTTACCACTCACGCCCTTTTTGGGGTGCCGGTAGCGCTGAAAGGAGGTGTGACAGATCTGGCGACTCTGCTGGGGATGGTTTCAACCCAGAACTTCGGTTCAGGGTTTAAGAATTCGAGCTCAGTTAAAATTGTTGTTTTTGCTTATATCTGATTTCATTATATGTTTTGATTAATGTGCTACATGTCTACCGCTTTGATATCACGTGAACTGTGTATATAAACTGTGCCGAAAACCCTTCTCTTCTCACCCCCGGGGATGTGCTCACTGGCTGAGACTCCCTATTCTGTTAGTGTCATACCCCGAAATAATAAAGAGGCTCGGAAAGTTTCTAAGCTGGCTGGCCTTTTGGTTCCCGGAAAGGAGCTCCTTCCTCAGCCCGAGTTGTCCGCTTGGGTACACAGTCTAGATCATGTACCGAGGTTTTGAGCTTAGAATAACATAACTTCATACCGGATCCCTAGTAGGAAACGCTTATTTGCATCATGTTGCATTTGACTTAGGGGACTCAACACAGGGGTTGGGTCCGTCTAGGACAGGCAACCTGAAATGAAAAGACCATCCTGCTACACCATGTTTGTTTTAAGCATTTATTTGGACTTGCATGCTGACCGGCTTTTAAATACTAAAGAAAAACGAAAAAAAAGGGAAATAGTATGGGGAAATAGATATTTTTCAGAAAATACAAAAATGTGTTTTACCAACAAATCAATAAATTTAGTTTGCTAATAAAAGACGACGGAAGGTTGACTTTGCCAACAAAATGGTTTTCTTAACAAAATGTGTTTTCTTTGTCGGTCAATAAAAGGAAAAGAAAAAAAAATAATATAGTTTGTTTTGATGGACCGAACTACGCGGGTTTGATTCTCACCGGATGTGAGATACGTAGGCAACCCCCATCGGGTCCAACTTGCCCTTTTTCAAAAATACCAAAATTTTAAATTTTAGAGTCATTGTCTCGAAAATGCTGAAAGGTCGCGGTCGAAAATTGGATCATCTGTTCAAAATTTGAAAATAGTCCAATCATTGTCAGCCAAAATGATCTTCTTCTTTAAATAAATGTGCAGGATGAGCACGATTCGAAATGAACCCTTTTCACTAATGACTAAAATCCCAGTCCAAATACGAATATGGTGGGATGATCTAGGCGAAGAAGGGCAGGACGAAGTTAAGAAATATTTGAAAGGTCTCACAGGGTCTGCTTGAAATAAAGCCTCGAGGGGATATCATAAGAGCATTAGTCACATACCGGGACTCTGCACACAATGTCTTTCACTTCTCGGATTTCGAGCTTACCCCAACTTTGGAGGAGATGACCGGATACATTGGAAACACCTGATATACCATTGGGGCATCAATATCTAATCGCTCCCAGGGTTGTCGCCATACACCGGTTTTTAGACTCACTGAAGATAGCCAGAACGGTACGTAACCCGGATCTAGCACAAGGGTTTTGTACTTTAAGCTTCATCTATCAAAGGTACGGTCATGTGGGAGGTCTTGACAAGCCAGAGAATAAGTTATGCAGCAAGGGTAATCGCCGGAAATGGGAGGAGCACAGACGAATTGCCTTCATGATAGCCTTTTTAGGACTTATGGTATTCCCGAGAAAAGACGGGAATATTGATATAAAGATAGCTGGAATTGTCAGTACTTTGCTTGCCCAAAACGAAAGTACTCTTGCTCCCATGATACTATCAGACATATATCGAGCTCTTACAGCCTGCAAAGCCGGAGGAGACTTTTTTGAAGGCTGTAATTTATTGCTACAAATGTGGATGATCGAGCACCTGTGTCGCCGTACCCAGTTCTTGAGGTACGGGTTGGCTGAGAAAACTTGCATAAACGAATTCTATACAAGGATTGATAGGACCATCTTACCTGAAGGAATCTTGGCGTGGAGGGCGTACTTTCAGGCTCTCAGCGCAAGTCAAATACAAGTGGACGTTGGGTTGGTTACCGATAGACAGAATCGTGTACATGCCAGCGGCTAGGTCCCACTTTCTCTTAATGGGACTTAAGAGCATTCAACCTTATGCGCCCCATCGGGTTTTAAGACAGGTTGGGAGGTGCCAGATAGTGCCCAAAGACGAAGACCTGAGTACCCAGGTTATTGAAATTGGCCCCGACGGTCAATTCCCAGAAGCAAGGGTCCGCCAGATCTGGAGCAAATGCCAATATCTGGAGGCAAACACTTGTGTACGGGATCGAGCCAGAGGAGAGGTTGTACCCGGATATCTTACTTGGTACAAAGGAGAAACATCGGGTGAAAGGCCAGCCAAAAGACCTCACCTCAGGGAATTTGCTGAAGCGTCACAAGAACAATGGGACTAGTTAGCTAAGGAAGAGGTTTACAGAACAAGGATTGGCAAGATAGAGCAACAGGTCCAAGATCTCCAATTTGAAAAGGATATGCAAGCTGCCGCCGACGAAGGAGATAAAAAGAAGTTGGCACAAGAAAATGACTTTTTGAGAGCTCAAATCCAGCAAATGAAAAGGGATGCTGACAGACAGTTGAGGAGTCGATCGGACGAAAAATTGATAAAGGGTTTAAAAAACCAAGTTGCCGATGTCCAAAGAGAATTGGAAGAGTCGAAGACCCAAACAATGAGGATCCGTGCTAGCTGGAGAAAGGAGGCACATCAACAGGCACTTCACCTACAACGGGTGGAAGAAGATTACACTGAGATCATCACTAGTCTAAGGGAAGCAAATGTTATCCTCAGGGAGCGGGTTTTCAAGCAAGCCCGAGATGCCAGAGCAGACCTCGACCGTTGCCACAATTTGATGGCCCGACTGCAGGAACAAGTGGATAGGCTTTTAGACCAGGTCACCAACAATGCTCGAAGATTGGGGGCGAAGAACCAGCGGATAGAACAGCTACTCAGAGAAAGGGACAGGATCAAGGATAGAATTGAAGAAATCGGGCATTATGTCACCATGAAGTGCTTAGCTTGTGAACAGATGCCCCGCACCACCCTTTTTGCTTCGGTTATGGACTATGTCCATAAAATCATGAGAGAGTTAAGGGGACTACACAGGGACCTCACACCAAGGCCCGCGGCAAGGCCGTGCGGGCCCCCAGGAGTTTAAGAGCATTAGGCTATTGATTAAAAGATGTATTTTTGAAATTTTGAAAATTTTGGTTGGCATTCTTTTTCCTTTTATTATTTTTATGTCTTCTTGAGACAAGCATTTCTCTCATTTTGTTGTAAGACATGTTTTGTAACCGAAAAAGGTCTTCAATATAAGAATTCCAGAATTTTGCCACAAATCTTATTACCAGAACTACGCTCGGTCTGATTCACGCGGGGACGTGATACGTAGGCAATCCACATAAGGTTCGACCATCACTTAAAAGGAGCTGAAATGAAAAGAGAATGTTAATCGATAAAAATGCTAAGGCGAGGGTTTCAAAGCTAATTGTAAAGCTGGAATGACGCACGCGGCAAATACATATAGAAATGGTTAACTGATTAGGTGCATTGCATTCAACGTGCGATAATGTATCTGTTAAACTCAGTAAGCTAACGAGTTTGTTGATTTCCAGAAAGTTTAGCAGTTGACTTGACAGAATATACTGGCCAGCCACCATTACCGTACTAGATCTAAAGGGCCAATTCCAGCAAGCATGTCTAGTTCGGGTAAAAGTCTCGAGGAAGAGAAATCAGAGATACGGATCATGAAAGAAGAGGTAGATCGGTTGAAACGGCAGATAACAGAGATGCACCTAGCTTGGGCTAGGGGACAGTCTTCACCAAACCTCCCTACTCTCGCATCAGCTCCAGAACATCCACCCCTTGATCCTTCGACAAACGCCCCAATCTATCCATACTATCAAGGGGAAAACCCTTATACCACCCAAATTCCACCAGCCAAACAAAATCCTCCTCCCACGGCCACCCCTGTTTTTGTGGCACCTCCACCTGCTACTCTACAAAAGTCATCCGGTGAGCCGCATGTTCAAATCTATGACAACCCTTACTATCCCCCCGAGCCTACCTTTAGGGCTCCGGAACCGCATCCACACACCCCTCACTGGGATAACCCGGCAGAACCGGAAAAGCACTTCCAAAGTTTGGAGCATGAGGAAGTTATTCGAAAAGTTAAAAGCCTGGAGCAGTCCTTCAGGAATATGCATGGTTTGGGCAACCAGGTCAGTGTCGCTTACAAAGATCTATGTCCATTCCCAGATGTACAATTGCCGGCCGGGTTTAAAATGCCCAAGTTTGACCTATACGAGGGACACGGTGATCTAGTAGCCCATCTTCGAGGTTTTTGTAGTAAGATGCGAGGAGCCGGAGGGCGAGATGAGATTCCGATAGCTTACTTTGGTCAGAGTTTGGGGGGATCTGCACTAGAGTGGTACACTAGGCAGGATCCCAGCAGATGGTTTACGTGGGATGACTTGGCTCAAGCATTCATCGGCCAGTTCCAGTATAATCTTGAAATAGTCCCCGATCGCTTATCATTGCTAAAGTTAGAGAAGAAACCCGCCGAAAGTTTCAGAGAATTTGGTTTCCGCTGGAGGGAACAGGCAGCAAGGGTAGATCCACCGATGAGAGAGAATGAGATGGTGGATTACTTCCTGCAGACACTGGAGCCAACCTATTTCGGACATCTGGTGACGTCCGTGGGTAAGTCATTCACTGAGGTGATAAAGATGGGAGCTATGATCGAGGAAGGCTTGAAAGCTAACAAGATCATGAGCTATTCAGCGTTGAAAGCCACCACTCAAGCTATTCAAAGTGGTACCGGAGGAGTGCTTGGGAAAAAGAGGAAAGAAGAAGTCACGACGGTTGATTCCGGAACATGGTTCAGAAACAGAGGCCCCGCACCCCAGTATAACCCGCCACAGCCTCACCACCAAAATTACTTCCACAATCCATATAACCACCCGCAACACTACTATCCAGCACCTGATCCCCATTTTACTGTCCATCACACCCAGTCATATGCCACATCTCCCGTCCATGCACCATGGCGTGCGCCAAACCCGCAAAATAATCATCCACCCCCAAGACCATACAGAAACCCCACGGGCGATGGTTTTCGTCCGAACCAAGCATTCAAGAGCGATAGGGCGCCAAGGCCAAAGACTTTCACTCCCTTGGGAGAGTCTTACACCAGTTTGTTCCACCGATTGAAGCAAGTAGGGTTGCTGAATCCGGTCGAGGCTAAGCTACCAAACCCTCTTCCAAAGAACCTGGATCATTCAATAAATTGTGCATATTGTTCAGGATGTCCGGGACACGACACAGAAAAGTGTTGGAGGTTGAAAACAGCTATCCAGGAACTCATCGACACTCGCAGAATTGAGGTCCAAACTCCAGCGGAACCCGACATCAACTCATCATGAGACCAACATGATCGAGCTGGTACGGGTGGAAGAGGGACAGGAGAAAACCTCTCAGGTCGTGATGATGATCAGATCTAGTGGGGTCGGAGTGCAAAAGGGGCCAAACTTTGATGAGTCACTCATCTGCAAGAAGGACGTACTAAAGGGGTCGGAAGCAGAAAGAGGAAATGCAAGCGAAGTACCTGTGAGGCCAGGGGGAGTAAAAATAGTTGTACCAGGGGCAGCAACCAGACCTGTCTTAACTGTAACAGGTGTTCGAGTGGAGTCTTTCGTCATCAAGCCCGCAATACAGTGGCCGATAGCTGATAGCAAAGCTACTCCGTGGAATTATGATCGGGTCACGACAACTTACAAAGGAAAAGAAGTTAAAGAGGAAGTCTGCGAAGCGCAAGGTTTGACCCGTTCAGGGAGATGTTTTACCCCTGCGGAATTGAGGAAGACTACTCCGGCAACACTAAAAAAGCCGGTAACTGACGAAGAGGCAGAAGAATTCCTGAAAAAGATGAAGCTGCATGATTATTCTGTCTTAGAACAGTTGAAGAAAACCCCTGCGCAAATCTCATTGTTGTCCTTGCCGATACATTCTGAAGAACATCGGCAAGCTTTGATGAAAGTTTTGAATGAGGCCCACGTACCTGATAAAATCTCAGTGAGTCATTTGGAGAAGATCACCAATAGGATCTTCGAAGCGAATCGGATCACCTTCACCGATGATGAGTTGCCTGAGGAAGGCACCGAGCACAACAAGGCTTTATATCTTACGGTAAAGTGTGAGGAGTCGGTGGTTACCAAAGTCCTGGTCGACAATGGGTCCAGTGCGAACATTTGCCCTCTCTCTACACTAAACAAGTTGAAAGTGGATATCGGCAGGATACGCAAGAACAGCATATGTGTCCGAGGGTTTGATGGAGGAGGCAAGGCATCGGTCGGGGACATAGTGTTAATCTTGACAATCGGACCAGTGGAGTTCACCATGGAATTCCAGGTGCTGGACATGGTAGTTTCATATAACCTTCTGATAGGGCGACCGTGGATCCATGCCGCAAAAGCAGTTCCATCCAGCCTACACCAACTAGTCAAGTTTGAGTGGGACCAACAGGAGATCGTAGTCCATGGAGAGAATGATCTACAACCAGGCACCATCGTCCCCTTTGTTGAGACAGAAGAGGATGTTGGGCCATGGGTATACCAGATCTGCGATGTGGTATCCGCCAACCGAGTTTCAGAAGGGGAATGCATTCCCAATGACAGAATAATTACCGCAGACGTCATGGTGGCTCATGAAATGCTGAGAAACGGTTTCGTACCCGGCAAAGGTTTAGGTGCATCTCTGCAAGGAATCATACAACCGGTATCCGTGGTCGAAAATGTGGGAACCTTCGGCTTGGGATTCAAGCCAACATCAGAGGACATCCAGCGAGCCAAGAGGAATAAGCAGAAGACATGGGTGCTCCCGAAGCCTGTTCCGCGCCTTGACCGATCTTTTGTCCGGTCCGGGATAAGAGGACATCCGACGACAAAGGTTCCCAGTCCTATGGTTAGGCCAGACGAAGAGTTCTTGAGAAAGTTCGAGGACTTACTCTCGGATGTATGCATGCTAGAGGATGGCGAAGGACCCAGCCATGCCGAGATACGGTTTGTGGGATCGAAAGCAAAGTTGAATAATTGGAAGGCTACTCCTCTCCCTATCCGGAAGGAGTCTTGGTAGTTTGTTTTGGATTGTTTTCTTTCAAATTTTGTGTTGGGGCTGTCCCCGAAGTAAAATCCGTTTATTTTAGTTCGTTTTGGTTTGAGTATGCAAGCTTGTTTTTCCTTGTATTGTTCCCATTAATGAAATTTTGTTCCCTTTGTTTCTAATTTTGTTTATTTTCCTTCTTTTTACTTTTCTGAGCAACTTTCTTTCAACTGATCTTAATGATATGTCGTGCTTAAAGATTAATCAACCCAGTCTAGAAAGTCAATCTGGTTTGGAAATAATAACGCATGAAATAAGAGGTGACGAGAGTGAATCGGAATATGGCGATGATGAAGCCGCAGAAGAAATCGGTAAAGAATTAAGTCACTTCGAGGAAAAACCCAAACCAAATTTAAATGATACTGAGGCTGTTAATCTGGGGGATACGGATGATGTTAAAGAAACCAGAATAAGTGTCCATATTGAACCCAACCCGAGAGAAGAATTGATCAAAACACTCATGGAGTTTAAAGACATTTTCGCATGGTCGTACGATGACATGCCAGGACTCAGCACTAATCTAGTGGTCCATAAATTACCTACTGACCCGGCATGCCCACCCATCAAACAAAAACTGCGGAAATTTAAGATGGAGATGAGTGTAAAGATCAAGGAGGAAGTAACCAAGCAGTTGCAGGCGAAAGTCATTCGTGTCACTCGATACCCCTGAATGGTTGGCTAACGTAGTACCGGTGCCAAAGAAAGACGGAAAGATCAGGGTATGCGTGGACTACCGCAATCTCAACAAGGCAAGTCCTAAGGATAATTTCCCACTTCCCAATATCCATATCCTGATTGATAATTGCGCCGGACGTGAAATTGGATCCTTTGTGGACTGTTATGCGGGATATCATCAGATCTTAATGGATGAAGAGGACGCGGAAAAGACTGCTTTTATCACACCATGGGGGACTTATTGCTACCGGGTAATGCCGTTCGGTTTGAAGAACGCAGGGGCAACATACATGAGGGCGATGACTACGGTATTCCATGACATGATACACAAGGAAATTGAAGTGTACGTGGATGATGTGATCATAAAATCTAGACGTCAAGAAGACCACGTTGCCGACCTCGGGAAGTTTTTTCAAAGACTTCGAAGATATGATATCAAGCTCAATCCGGCCAAATGTGCATTCGGAGTTCCGTCAGGAAAGTTGCTAGGATTCATCGTCAGCCGACGGGGCATTGAGTTGGACCCATCCAAAATCAAGTCCATTCAGGAGCTACCCCCGCCAAAGAATAAAACAGAGGTAATGAGTTTGTTGGGAAGGTTAAATTACATCGGTAGGTTTATTGCTCAGCTTACAACAACCTGTGAACCCATATTCCATCTGTTGAAGAAAGACGCTGCGATAGAATGGACGACAGAATGTCAGGAAGCGTTTGACCAAATCAAAGGGTATCTGTCAAACCCACCCGTACTAGTTCCGCCTGAACCGGGTAGACCCCTGATTCTTTATCTAACGGTCTTGGAGAATTCGTTCGGCTGCGTGCTGGGGCAGCACGATCTTACTGGCAGAAAGGAACGGGCCATTTACTACCTCAGTAAGAAATTTGTGGTTCACGAGGTTAAGTACACTCATTTGGAAAAGACATGTTGTGCCTTAACTTGGGTAGCCCAAAAGCTGAAACATTATTTGTCTTCTTACACCACCTACCTCATTTCGCGTTTGGATCCGTTGAAGTATATTTTCCAGAAGCCTATGCCTACCGGGAGGTTAGCAAAATGGCAAATATTACTTACAGAATTCGACATCATATATGTGACAAGGACGGCTATGAAAGCTCGAGCCCTAGCCGATCACTTAGCTGAGAATCCTGTCGATGACGGATACGAACCTTTGAGGACGTATTTTCCAGACGAAGAAGTATTACAAATTGATGGGTTAGAATTAACCGAGGATCCGGGGTGGAAGCTTTTCTTCGACGGAGTGGCGAACGCAAAAGGAGTCGGAGTAGGGGATGTGCTTATCTCTGAAATAGGACATCATTATCCTGTTACTGCTCAACTGCGTTTTCATTGTACCAACAATATGGTTGAGTACGAGGCATGCATCTTAGGTTTGTGATTAGCGGTGGACATGGATGTACAGGACATCTTGGTCTTGGGGGACTCGGACCTTCAGGTACATCAGATTCAGGGAGAATGGGAAACCCGAGATTTAAAGCTTATCCCGTATCGCCAGTGTTTGCATGATCTGACTAAGTGTTTTCGGTCGGTAGAATTCATACATATCCCAAGGATGCATAATGAGGTTGCCGATGCTTTGGCTACTTTGGCGTTAATGCTACATCACCCGGACAAGGTTCGTGTCGATCCGTTACATATTCATGTTCGGAATCAACATGCTTATTGCATTATGATAGAAGAAGAGATGGATGGTGAGCCATGGTTTCATGATGTCAAAGAGTACCTCAGGTTAGGAATATACCCAAAGTAGGCAACTGGATATCAAAAGAGAGCTATTCGGCGATTGGCGAACGGATTTTTCCTTAGTGGAGGGGTGTTGTACAAAAGAACCCTAGATTTGGGATTGTTGAGATGTATAGATGCGAGTCAAGCCACAACAGTGATGACAGATATACACTCGGGAGTTTGTGGGCCACACATGAGCGGATACGTATTGGCAAAGAAGATTCTTCGAGCAGGATATTACTGGCTCACTATGGAGCGTGATTGTATAAGTTTCGTGCGAAGATGCCATCAGTGTCAGATACATGGAGATTTGATTCATTCTCCACCGACCGAATTGCATACAATGTCGGCGCCATGGCCATTTGTTGCATGGGGTATGGATGTTATCGGACCTATAGAACCTGCGGCTTCCAATGGTCATAGGTTCATTCTGGTAACGATCGATTATTTTACCAAGTGGGTGGAGGCCAAAACCTTCAAATCAGTGACCAAGAAGGCGGTGGTGGACTTCGTACATTCCCACATCATCTGCAGGTTTGGAATTCCAAAGATAATCATCACAGATAACGGTGCCAATCTTAACAGCGGATTGATGAAAGAGGTATGTCAGCAGTTCAAGATTGCACACCGAAATTCCACACCATATCATCCCAAAGCAAATGGTGCGGTTGAGGCAGCAAACAAGAATATAAAGAAGATATTGAGGAAGATGGTAGAAGGGTCTAGGCAATGGCATGAAAAGTTACCATTCGCACTGTTGGGTTATCGCACTACCGTCCGGACTTCGGTAGGTGCAACTCCTTACTTGTTGGTGTACGGGACTGAAGCAGTAATACCAGCAGAAGTTGAAATTCCATCCCTCCGAATTGTCGCTGAAGCTGAGATTGACGATGATGAGTGGGTCAAAACCCGATTGGAGCAATTGAGCTTGATCGATGAAAAGAGATTGACGGCAGTATGTCATGGCCAATTGTATCAAAAGAGAATGGCGAGAGCATACAATAAGAAGGTACGTCCCAGGAAATTCGAAGTGGGACAGCATGTGCTGAAGAGAGTTCTACCACATCAGGTCGAAGCGAAAGGCAAGTTCGCTCCAAATTGGCAGGGACCATTTGTTGTGACTAGGGTATTATCCAACGGCGCGCTATGTCTAACTGATATTGAGGGAAGATGCACTGATATGGCTATCAATTTTGATGCAGTCAAGAGATATTATGTGTAATTCTCTAATGTATTTGTCAACTCTTGGTTTTGTTTGTTTGTATTTGGCATTTTTCGGAGAAAGAAATGACAGAGGCAATTCTTTCTACTACCCAAACACTTTAACCCTTTGTTTTCCCCTTTGAGCTTTAATATTCTTTCATATACCCTCTTCTGGAATCCTCAAGGAAGATGAGACAAAGAAAAGACACAAGAAAAAGTGAACTACGTTTGACCTGATTCCTCAAGAAGGATACGTAGGCGCCACACGGCTCGGTCATAATAAAATAAAAATCAAAGATTCCCCAAGCAACAAAACTGGGGCAGAAGTTATTGTTTCATTTGAAAAGATAGTGCGGATTCCAAAAGTTGTAGTGAGCTACACATTGAGGTTAAATCACTTTGCTATAACATCACACACAAAAACCACATTAATGACCAAAAAAGACCTCTCGATCAGTATTTGAGAAATGCCAAGTCATGCGAATGAAAGCCAAGAATGACACTCCGATCCTCGATTGAATCCAGGATTCACAAGCTGAAAAGGGATAATGCTCTAGAGGGAATCTCGTGGGTAATACCCCAGCCCACCGCATGGAAAGAAAGCGAAATGAGAGAGTCTTAACGGTGAAAACCCTCACGGGCACCTTAAGGCGAAGAAAGCTAAGAGAAATAAAATGAGAGAGTCTTGCGGTGAAAACCTTTACAGGCACCCTAAGGCGACGGGACGTCGAGGGAAATGAGAGAATCTCATTAGTGAAAACCCTTTGAAGGGCACTATGAGGTGACAAGGCGAGATGGTTACAAGGTGTCTGCATAAGACAAGGTTGGGACATCCGTTTGCTTCTAGCAAAACGAAGCCGTCAGAAAAGCGATTGACATAAATAGACTGTGTAGATTAATCTCGAAGGCACGGCATAACCATTGGATCGGTTATACATTCGGATAAGTTTTTCCCAGTTTTGAGTTCAGAAAAGTTTTCTTTTTTTTTTTGTCATTCGCGGTCAGCATTCTTTATTTCATTTTTATCTATCATTTTTGCCTCTTTTTAAAGATTTTTATGTTTATGTCGAAAATTTACTTTTCAAAGCTTACTACCAAGTCTCCCCAAAGCAGTACAATGAAGATGAATAGGCGTGGAACAAAGGCAATAAGACAAAAGTCATTCCGATATTAAGATTGGAACGATAGGTTGATTGGAAGATTCATAGGAATTACGGAGTAGGATGGACACATATTACACATCCGGAAGATAGTTTCTCACAACAGATCACCGACTAAGAGGGTCGGACCACACTGAAGTTTGGAATAAAAAGGAGAGATAAGAGATCCTGTGGGAAGAGCACCATCCACCAGCAAGTATCAACGTCGCCCCAAAGTGCGAGGAAGGCAAAGCAGCTAAAAGAGAAAAGGAAAATTGCCCCAGCAAGAGCGGCATGACCACTCACGGCATTTTGAAACTAACAATTTTTCTTTGATTTAAAGCAGAAAAAGAGGGTTCGTCGGCGGAAAAGCATGCCACGTAGAAGGTTATCAAACTGGGGCAGAAAATTTTCTCCCATTGCAAAAATTTTCTTGAAAGCAAATACCTAGTGGATAAGGATAGAAAACAACACAAAATTTTGGGAAATACCAGTTTCGAGCGGAAGAGTTTTGAAAGAGCCCCGACAATGCGAGGAAGTGATCTTTGAGCCGGTATCACCCCCAGTAAGTCTTGAAGAAATGAAACACTAATTTCGAGATTTCCCCAACAGCATTATATCCCATAAGTTTTTAAGGAAGCAAAGCGCGAGTCCCGACAGAGGTTTGGAAAGAGGAAAAGGAAAAGAGATTCCCCCCCAGGGAAATCCTCAGTCAATGAAATTTCAATCCCTAGCGAGCCCGAGAGAGAATAAAGGTTGAAGGAAGTAGAAAAAGAGAAATAAAGAATACTTCCCCCATTAGCATTATCTTCAGCAGGTAAGTAAACAGTTCCAAAGATATCCCCAACAGTCAAAGGAAAAATAACACGACCCAGGGGGAAAGCAATTCCAAGACAAGTTAATTCAGAAGAAAAGGTGGCCCAAGAGACGATGCAGGAAGAAGAAAATGGTACATGAAGCAAAGGAAGGCGATAAGGATGGGATGAAATTAGTGAGTTGTAAGTTAAAATCAGGGAGCCCGCCTGAAGAATGGAGTGGCGATTTAGTTTTGAAGTTGTATTTGAAGTCGGGGAGCCCGCTCGAAGAATGGAGTGGCGATTTAGTTTTGAAGTTGTAATTGAAATCGGGGAGCCCTCTGAAGAATGGAGTGGCGATTTAGTTTTGAAGTTGTAGTTGAAGTCGGGGAGCCCGCCCGAAGAATGGAGTGGCGATTTAGTTTTGAAGTTGTAATTGAAGTCGGGAGCCCGCCTCTGAAGAATGGAGTGGCGATTTATTTTGAAGTTGTAGTTGAAGTCGGGGAGCCCGCCCGAAGAATGGAGTGGCGATTTAGTTTTGAAGTTGTAATTGAAGTCAGGGAGCCCGCCTGAAGAATGGAGTGGCAATTTAGTTTTGAAGTTGTAATTGAAGTCATGGAGCCCGCCTGAAGAATGGAGTGGCGATTTATTTTGAAGTTGTAGTTGAAGTCAAGGAGCCCGCCTGAAGAATGGAGTGGCGATTTAGTTTTGAAGTTGTAATTGAAGTCAGGGAGCCCGCCTGAAGAATGGAGTGGCGATTTATTTAGGAAAGCAATTCCGAAACAAGGTAATTTAGAAGAAAGGATGGGATGTAGTTAGTGAGTTGATGTTGAAGTCAGGGAGCCCGCCTGAAGAATGGAGTGGCGAGTTAGTTTTGAAGTTATAGTTGAAGTCGGGGAGCCCGCCTGAAGAATGGAGTGGCGAGTTAGTTTTGAAGTTGTAGTGGAAGTCAGGGAGCCCGCCTGAAGAATGGAGTGGCGATTTATTTTTGAATTTGGTTGAGGAAAGCGGTAGAGTGTAACGGAAATCCCCGGCATAAATCAGAAGGAAGGCAACAAGGATCAAGGATCAGAAAGATAGCTTCAGACTTCGAAGGAGAATAGTTCGAAGATCACAAAGAAGGGACCAATGGTCGGAGTTCGGCAATCAAGATAGGCCGAAATAACAATTGTCGGAAGAGAAGAAGCATGTGAAGAAACATCAAAGCCAGCTGGATGGCAAGGAACATGACGAGATCAAGTTGAAAAAGGATTGATAAGAATTTGCAGTACTGTAACTTAGTCTAGCTTCTTATTTTTGTTTAGCACGGTGTAATAAGGAGATCGATTAAGCAGTGGCAACAACAGCAACAGCAGTAACAGCAAGATCACAGCAGTCATGGTAGTCCCAGCTACCAAAACTTCCCGAACTACATTGACCTGATTCCCTTTTTAGCCAGGGATATGTAGGAGACCTTTTGAAAAAAAGGTTCGGTCAAACTTTTCCAAAAAATGCTTCATACAGAGTGCTTGAACGGGCAAAAATCGCTCGTATCCACTCACTTATCTTTGCACGATAACTCTTCATGTTTCCGCGCAAAGAGTGGCAGCTATGAGCACGTGATTTTTGCCCTATACGAGAATTACTCCCAAAATTTCAAAATAAAAGAGTTTTTGTGTTTGTTTGCAATATTTGTGGATTATATGTTCTTTTTCTTATTGTTTGCATTTGTGTGTCCATGTCTATTTGTTTAAATTAATAAAAAATACAAAATATGTTGCATTTATATTTTAGGATTAGTTCCGTACTTAGAAATAGTTAAGTTTATTTTTACGAAAATGAAAAAAAATCACAAAAATGTATTTTTCCATTTTTTATCATTTATTGTCCAATTGTGTGATTTTATTATGTGTGTTTAATTGATATTAAAAATTAATTAATATTGGTAAGTTAATTTTGTTGTATAATTTAACTTAGCCTTTTAAAATTTAGTTTGAAATGACTTAGGAAAATAAAATAAAAGAAAAGAAAAAAAAAGAGATATGTGTGGTAAGCCTATAATTTGTTTCCTTCAATTTTTGTTTTAAAGTGGTTGTTATCTAAATGTGGCTAAGTGAAGGAAAGAGGGAAGGGGCCATTCTTGCAAAGAAATTCTGGCCCAAAGACCAACCCGGCTCAGTAACACCAAACGACACCGTTTGGATAAGTGGAATGATCCAGGCCGTTGATCTCATCAGATCAAACGGCCAGGATTTATTCTTTGCATAGGTATATAAAGCCCAAACCATACCCCACCCCCTTTCAGACCCCCCTTCGTCTCTCACCCTCAAAGATCAGGTCTCTCGACCTCCGCCCCTCTCCGCCTTCGACCGCCGGCCGGAAATCGCTTTCGCCGGCGGTCAGTCACCAAACCTCCCCGAATTTACACCATCCTTTCTCCTTACCTTCTTCTCCTCGAATCCGGCCTTCGTTGGTCTCGAATCGGTCTCAAACGCGTCGAATATTGGATCGAAGTTCGCCGGGATTTGTAATTTTATCCCAAACCACCCCAAACTCACCCCAAGCACTCCCATGACCTCCCTCATACCCCTACTAACCCTGGTTCAGTTCGAATCTTGCCAGAATCGGTCGATCCCTAAAAATGACCACATGAACCCTAGAAATTCAAAACGGGTTCTTCATTCAAAATTGATCAGAGATTGAGGTCTAATGGACCTTAATCTAGGTGTTCTCAACCGAGAACACCCCGATTAAGGCCCATTTTGGCTTCAATAGTTCAAGTCCGAGGTCAATCCTGGGCCACTGTTGATTTCGGAGGTATTCTTTCCTCTTTCCTTTCTCCTAGTATCATCTAGTCCTATGTTGTATTCATTTATGTGATATGTTTCAGTTTTCTAATTTCTATTAAACTTGTTGTTCTACTCTTTAAGACCTCTTATTTGGTCGATTCCTTCTGTTTTCTTTAATTAAAATGAATGGTATGTTCAGTTTGATTAAGGTCGTCAAGCAATTAGTTCTTATTTGTTGGTCTCCTGAGTCTGCCCGGACCCTGAATCACTGATTTGTTTGGCCTTTATTTGTTCTTGATTATATGTGTTGTGATCAAGTAAGTAAATGTTATAGATTAGTTATACAAATTTTTCTACCAGGTTGAGTTTTGAACTGTTTGTGACTTTAAATTAAGTCTTGAATTGGTTATTATTTTAAGAGTTAAAAAATCATCCGACCCATAACATAGACTGGTGGAACCTACAGTACAGCAGGCTACCACCTGTTCTCTGCAACCTCTGAACAGTTTAATTAAATAAAGCCCATACTCAGACAGGTTTTAGTGGAAAACAGAGAATATAATGGGCTGGACAGAGAAAAGGGATGTGCAGGGGTTTAGTTTCTGATTTTGGAACTATTAGGGATGAAATCTCTTGGCTATAAGATAAGGGCTAGACACTTGGGAAAAGGGAGAAGTCTTAAGTATAGAGAATAGGGAGAGGAGATACAATCTGGACACACATAGACATTTGGGAGAATTCTGAGAGACTTAAGAGTTTCCTTGAGACTTGAGAAATACAATTCTGAAGAACAGAGAGATTGAAGGAGAGTTTAAGGATCTGAAAAAGAGAATAGGAGAAAAAAAAACAGACTAGAAGTAGATTTGGCTTATTTTTTGGGTTTAATTGCTGCTGTATTTGGACTGTCGTTGGCTTGGAGTTTTGCTCCAAAGTTTCCTGGTTTTGGTTGTCCAATTTTTGGAGGTTTTTCGGCTACTGATTTTGGTGCTGGGGTGAATTTGGTTGTTGTGGTGATTGCTGTTGGTTTGCTGTTATTATTGATGTCTGTTAGCTGTTCGTTGCCAAGAGTTATCACTGACTTGACTCCATTTTTTCGATTTTCAAATTCCAGGTATATATTTTCGAGACTGGCCTAATGTAACTTCAAATTGAAATGCTGAATTGAAAAATATTCAACCGTTTGCCTATTGAAGTGTGTGTTTAAATATGGTATTAGAATATACATTAGGAGATATGTACATGTCTATTCTTATCTTATATCTGTATTTACATTATATAACTATGCTAGAAATTGGACTGGTTTTTTTATGGATGGAATATTAAACTAAGCAGATAGCTTGTGAATGTTATATCAAGGAGTGGTGATCTAAAAATGCAAAGTTATGTTGCTAATGTTGGCTCAAATTAGTAAAGTAGGAGATAGGCACAAACTAGAAACCAATCCAGGTCTTTTCAAGATAAATGTTAGAAGCAGAGCTTGAATATGTTAACATAGATTATACATTATTTGGAATTGCTTGAAACTTGGGAATTGGAAATGGCTAGTTAATTCGACAATGAGTATTTAGGCCTCTCATTCATATTAAATCATGTTTTCTTCGAATAATAATTTCAGCAATTCGAATTACATGACGTGAGCATAAATCACTAGATTAGCTTATGTTGTGTTGTTCAAATCATGCTTCTTAATTAGTAGTTAAATGGAAAAAAATGAAAAGGACCTTAAGCTTGAACGTGAATAATCAATATTAGTAAGTGAATGCGGGTTTTCTTTGCTAATAAGGTTGTTCACGAATTAATCAATTAGGACCTTTTTCTTTATTCTATTTTCTTTTAGAGACAAGAATTAAATAGGAAATCATAGCTCATTTTAGGTTTGTCTTGAATACAAAATTGAGACGAGCCTCGCCTAATAAAACCCACAAGCTATGGGGCCCTTAATAAATGGTTATAATAATTGTATAGATTTCGGAAGGACCGTTTAGTAAATTTCATTGTCTTTCCCAATGGTTATAAAGACGATAGAATCTTTAGGCACGATTTGTAAATAAATTACTTTCCTAAATATGGGTGCGCATTTATGTGACCCAAATTCAAATCTCAACGAAGTCAAAATGCATTAAAGGTCACAGGCGTACTGGTACGGTGTGATCCGAAATACATTTTTACAACGTTGCAATTCTTGTAAAAAAATATTAAAAAGCGGTTAAGGGTTAAGCTTTGCACATAAGTTAAAGCATGGTATAAATCAGATAATTAAGCCAAATATGACAGTTGAGCGACCGTGCTAGAACCACGGAACTCGGGAATGCCTAACACCTTCTCCCGGGTTAACAGAATTCCTTATCCGGATTTCTGGTTCGCGGACTGTTAAATAGAGTCAAACTTTTCCTCAATTCGGGATTCAAACCGGTGACTTGGGACACCATAAATCTCCCAAGTGGCGACTCTGAATCTCTTAATAAATGAATCCCGTTTTGATTGTCCTTTAATTGGAAAAAGCTCATTTTACCACTCACGCCCTTTTTGGGGTGCCGGTAGCGCCGAAAGGAGGTTTGACAATCACATTCTCCAAACCTTAAGAAAACGCTCATCCTCGAGCGGGTCAAGAAACATACCTGGAGACTCAAATAAGTAAGGATATCTGCTCCGCATCTCCTACTCGACCTCCCAAGTAGCCTTCTCCACGGGCCGACCTCTCCGCTGCACCTTGACCGAAGCAATCTCCTTGGACCTCAACTTCCGAACCTGTCTACCTAGAATAGCCACTGGCTCCACATCATAAGATAGATCACCATCGAGCTGAATGGTATTGAAGTCTAATACATGAGACGGATCCCCGATGTACTTCCGGAGCATAGACACATGGAATACTGGATGAACAATGGACAAACTGGGTGGCAAGGCCAGCTCATATGCCACCTCTCCAACCCTCATGAGTAACTCAAAAGAACCAATGTATCTAGGACTCAGCTTCCCCTTCTTCCCGAACCTCATGACACCCTTCATGGGTGAAACCTTCAGCAATACTCTATCACCAACCATGAAAGACAACTCTTGAACCTTACGGTATGCATAACTCTTATGGCGAGACTGTGCTGTGCGAAGCCTCTCCTGGATCAACTTCACTCTATCCAGAGCATCCTAAACTAACTCAATCCCTATGAATCTATCCTCACCGGGCTCAAACCATCCCACGGGAGATCTACACCGTATGCCATACAACGCCTCGTACGGGGCCATCTGAATACTCGACTGATAACTGTTGTTGTAGGCAAACTCAGCAAGTGGCAAGAACTCATCCCACGAACCACCAAAGTCAATCACACATGCTCACAACATATCCTCCAGGATCTGAATAGTGCGCTCAGACTGCCCGTCTGTCTGGGGGTGAAATGCGGTGCTCAACTCAACCCGCGTACCCATCTCTCGCTGAAATGCTCTCCAAAATTGAGAAGTGAACCGAGTGCCTCTGTCAGATATAATAGACACTGGGACCCCATGCAACTTGACAATCTCCCGAATAAAGATCGCTACCAACCGCTCTGATGAGTAAGTAGTGCTAACTGGGATGAAATGTGCGGACTTGGTCAGCCGATCAACAATCACCCATACAGAATCAAACTTCCTCGCTGTCCGAGGGAGTCCAGTAACAAAATCCATGGTGATCCTCTCCCATTTCCACTCGGGAATAACCATTCGCTGAAGAACACCGCCCGGTCTCTGATGCTCATACTTGACCTGCTGGCAATTGAGGAACTTGGCTACATGCCTAAAAATATCCATCTTCATCCTTCTCCACCAGTAGTGTTGTCTCAAGTCTTGGTACATCTTCGCGGCACCTGGGTGAATGGAATACCGCGAGCTGTGTGTTTCCTCTAGTATCAACTCCCGCAAGACATCTACATTGGGCACGCATATACACCCATGCATCCTCAGAACACCATCACTGTCGATAGTCACATCCCTAGCATCATTGTGCAGAACTCTGTCCTTAAGGACAAGCAAATATGGGTCATTATATTGTCGCTCCTTGATGCGATCATATAAAGAAGATCGAGAAACAACACAAGCCAACACTCGACTTGGCTCTGAAATATCCAACCTCACTAGCCGATTGGCTAGGGCCTGAATGTCATAAGAAAATGGCCTCTCCCCAACTAGGATGAAAGCTAGGCTGCCCATACTGACCGCCTTCCGACTCAAAGCATCGGCCACAACATTGGCCTTCCCCGGAATATACAAGATAGTGATGTCATAATCCTTAAGCAAATCCAGCCACCTCCGTTATCTCAAATTAAGGTCCTTCTGTCTGAATAAGTGCTGAAGACTGCGATGATCTGTCTACACCTCACATGAGACACCATATAGGTAATGCCTCCAAATCTTTAGAGCGCGAACTATGGCTGCTAGCTCCAGATCATGAATAGGGTAGTTCTTCTCATAGGGCTTCAACTGGCGAGAATCATAAGCAATGACCCTACCCTCCTGCATTAACACACAACCAATGCCAACTCCTGAGGAATCACAATACACAGTATAAGGATCTGAAGCTGTCGGCAGTATCAAGACTGGTGTTGTGGTCAGTGCTGTCTTGAGCTTCTGAAAGCTCTCCTCGCACTCCTCGGACAATATGAAAGGAACACCCTTCTGAGTTAATCTAGTCAAGGGTGAAACAATAGAAGAGAATCCCTGAACGAATTGGCAATAATACCCTGCCAATCCCAGAAAGCTACGGATCTCAGTAACTGAGGTTGGTTTGGGCCAACTCTGCACTGCCTCTACCTTCCTCGGATCTGCCTGAATACCATCACGAGACACCACGTGTCCTAAGAATGCCACAGACTCAAGCCAGAACTCACACTTGGAGAACTTGGCATATAGCTTCTCCTCTCTCAATCGTTGCAATACAATACTCAAGTGCCGAGCATGCTCCTCCTAGCTACGAGAGTAGACTAGAATGTCATCAATGAACACAATCACAAATGAATCCAAATAGGGCCTGAACACACTATTCATCAGATGCATGAATGATGCTGGGGCGTTGGTCAACCCAAAAGACATCACAAGGAACTCATAGTGACCATATCTAGTCCTGAATGCATTCTTCATAATGTCAGACTCTCTAATCTTCAGCTGATGGTAGCCTGAACGAAGATCAATCTTCGAGAATACCCTAGCTCCCTGGAGCTGATCAAATAAGTCATCAATACGAGGCAGAGGATACTTATTCTTCACTGTTACCTTGTTCAGTTGCATGTAGTCAATACACATCCTCATAGAGCCATCCTTCTTCTTAACAAACAGGACCGGTGCACCCCACGGCGACACACTCGGCCGAATGAACCCCTTATCTAGGAGTTCCTAGAGCTGCTCCTTCAATTCCTTCAACTCAGCTGGTGCCATCCGATACGGAGGAATAGAAATAGGCTGAGTGCCTGGCACCAAATCGATACCAAAATCAATATCCCTGTCCGGCGGCATGCCCGGCAAGTCTGAGGGAAACACATCAGGAAGGTCCCGCACAATGGGAACAAAATCAATACTGGGAGTCTGAGCCTCGACCTCCCGCGCAAATGCAAAATAAGAGAGACATCCCTTCCCAACCATTCATTGGTCCTTGAGGAAAGATATTACCCTGTTGGGCACATAATCAGTCGTGCCTTGCCACTCAATCCTCTGAATGCCCGGCATAGCCAAGGTGACTGTCTTAGCATGACAGTCCAGAATAGCATGACATGGAGATAACCAGTCCATGCCCAATATAACATCAAAATTAATCATGCTGAGAAGCAATAGGTCCACTCGGGTCTCCAGACCCCCAATAGTGACCAAACAGGACCTGTATACATGGTCCACAATAATAGTATCCCCTACCGGGGTAGATACATGCACTGGCAGCTCAAGACACCCTCGGGTCGTGCCCAAATGAGGAGAAAAATATGTAGACACATAAGAATAAGTAGAACCAGGATCGAACAACACTGAGGCATCTCTGTGGCAGACTAAAACAATAACAGTAATGAGACAGCAGAAGCAACAGCCTCATATCGGCCCCGAAGAGCATAGCATCTAGCATGTCCGCCTTATTGGCCTCCCCCTCGAGGGCGACCCCTAGATGACTGACCTTCACCCCTAGCTGGCGGGGTGGGTGCTGAAGTAGAAGGGCCAGATGATGAGAGCTGTCCCCACTGCTGATATGACCTGGAAATAAGACGGGGACACTCTCTGCGGATGTGCCCAAACTCTCCGCACTCGAAGCAACTCCCCGGTGTTGGGGGTTGAGACTGATAAGGACCCCTGGCACTGGAGTGTCCAGCTGATGAACTAGGCCGAGAGGAACCCTGGGCAGATGGGGCCTGTGAAGAACTCTGAGCTGGCATGGCGCTGAGAGATGGCTGGCTCTGGTGCGAACCCTAATAACCCTAGCTAGAAGACCACCTACGGCGATCTGAGCGGCCCGACTGCGAAGATCTGAAAGAGTGACCTCGGCTTTGCTGACTCTGGCCTCTGGTCTGAGTGCCACTGGAACTAGCTGAACCTTGACGCCTCTTAGCCTCCCTCTCATCCCGCTCTCTGCAACAATCAGTCTCTATGCCGCGAGCGATATCCACAACATCCTCAAAAGTATGGCTCAAAACCCTCTCTCGGGTCATCAGAATACGGATGGGATAAATGAGGCCATCCACAAAGCTTCCAATCCTCTCTCTGTCGGTAGGAACTAACCCGGTGCATATCTAGACAACTCTGTAAATCTGATCTCATACTCTGACACTAACATGTCCCCCTGGCGGAGACCGTCAAACTGCATACACATCCTCTCTCTAAGATCGAGGCACCCACTTCTCCAAGAACATAGTGGAGAACTCTGGCCATGATAGTGGTGCTGCCCCTGCTGGCCTGCGGCGCTCATAAGCCTCCCACCAAGTGAAGGTTGGCCCCTGAAACTAAAAGGTAGTGAAGGATACACCACCGGACTCCAAGATCCCTGCTGTATAGAGCATCCGATGGAACTTGTCCAGAAAACCTTGGGCGTCCTCGCCCGGAGCACCAGTGAACACTGGAGGAGATAACCTGGTGAACCTCTCGAGACGACGCTGCTCATCGTCCGTCATAGGTGGGACCCTGTCCCCCTGAATCTGATCTGCTGGCGGAACTGGAACCACAGGCTGAACTGGAGGAGCCTCTGGTGTCTACAACCCCTGTACTGCTGGCTCTGGAGTGCGTGCTGCGGGGGTCTGATGACCACTCCCGGTCCCTGATGCAGCTGCTGCAGTAGTAACTGAAATCGCCTGTGCCAAGCCAGTGCAAACCGTTAGTATCTGAGCTAGGGTCTCTTGTAGACCCGGAATGACACTGAACTGGCGCTGCTGGAGCCTCAGCAACTGGAGACTATGGGTCAGCTGGTACTGCATCAGCTGCCCTACCTCCGCCACGACCACGGCCGCGTCCACGGCCTCTAGCAGGTGGTAGTGGTGGTCGTCCACCTCGTCCGGAATCTCGAGTTCTCGCTATTTGCGAGAGAATAGAATGTCAAAGTTTAGTTTAAATCAAAAGTAATCACACGGCAAGAATTTGAAGAATTGAAACTTTCCTAAAAGGTTTGCAGCCTCCCGAGGATAAGTACAGGCGTCCCTGTACCAATCCACGAGACTCTACTAAACCGGCTCATGACACGCGAGACCTGTTAACCTAGGCTCTGATACCTATTATCACGACCCAAACCCTGGTCGTGATAGCGCCCAACACAATGCTAGGCAAGCCCTACCATGTTATCCCTTAAACCAGCCAATTATTAATTCCGGATAATCAAGTTAAACTTAAATAGCAAGTGTTCATATCAAAATAATAAACGTAATAGTAAAAACATACAAAATACGGTCCCAACCAAATCGTGGTGTCACAAGTTTGAGCCTCTACATAATAAACATCCGAAACAAACAAGTCTAAGCAAAATGAAAGCAACAAAATGATAAGGAAGGAGAAAACAGATTCTGCGGACGCCGGCAGCTACCTCGTAGTCTCCGCAAAGTAGATATGAGTAAGAACCTGCTATAGCTCAACTGCTCTCTGGCACCTGTGAATCTGAACAAAAAGTGCAGGGGAGTGGGGTGAGTATATTTCAACTCAGTGAGTGATAATAATAAACAATAACTGAAATAAGAAATCCTGTGCTATCACTAAACAGTTCTAAGGCAAACCCCCACAGGTAAGTTATCACTACAGTGAGTACTCTGATCTCCAGTCCATATCTATCCCAACAAGGTCCCACACTGACCAAATCCTCACTCGTACCGCTCCGGTGTACAGCCAACTCAATGTATGCAGATATATATACATATGTCTATAATGTATAAGTATTTAAGTATGTATATGAATATGAATAAGTAAAATGTTGCGGCGTGCATCCCGCTCCAATACATATACCGCTGTGGCGCGCAACCCGCTCCATTTAACGTCGACGGCGCTCACTGGGGTGTATACAGACTTCGGATGGGCTCCCTAGGCCCAAGCTCTATGATGCTGCGGCGTGCAGCCCGATGTATACAGACTTCGGAGGGGCTCCCTAGGCCCAAGCGCCATGATGCTGCGGCGTGTAGCCCGATCCACACATATATTACTGCGGCGTGCAGTCCGATCCTATATATATATACATATATAATTGTACTGCTGCGGCGTGCAGCCCGATCCCATAATATACTCCAGCGCTCACTGCGAATGTGTACAGACTCAGACTCCGAAGGGGCTTCTATAGCCCAAACGCAATAATACTGCAGCGTGCGGTCCGATCCACATGTATATATTACTGCGGCGTGTAGCCCGATCCAACACATATACTGCGGCGTGCAGCCCGATCCAATATAGGTGTATATATAATACCTCATAATGGGTCCTCGACCCTGTCCCAATTAGTATAGGATTGGCCTTTCAGGCCCACTCAGCTAAATTCAGGGAATTTCCACCCTAAGTAATCTATCTCTCACAGTACACATCTAGTACTGGCTCTTAATATGCTATTCGGCTAGTTTTACGGTTGAGTGTAAGTTTCCAACATGATATAGGGGTCGCCTATCTCTAAAGGTCCCCTAATGCTCTACAGATCGGCACAAGGCCCCAAACATGGTTATTAGCCCAATTACACAGTTATAATCTCATTCTCAATCATATTACACAATACACTATTAGTCGGAAAGGACCAAGTCCAATTCCCCTATCATAGTGTCTCCACGCCCGTCACAAGACGCGTGTCTCATCTGAACATAGCACTGTGAAGTGCTAGTACGAGGTTTTAAACCCTCAGTACATCATTTACTATCACCACTCACCTTGACCTAGTAGAAGACTTAGTCCGCCTTGCGCTTTCCTTGCAATTCAACCGCCTCAGATGTCGAATCTGTTCAAATTCATAGAGAATACATCAATATATGCTAATAACACACAACCCATTCGAAATAACTCAAATTGCACCAAAACCCACAAAGTTGTCAAAACCCGACTTTTGGTACGCTTCAAGAAAAATTACGAAAGTTACATATTTGGAATCCTCGTCTCAACAACTAAATTTCCCCCGGATTCTATATTTATATGCAACAACTAAATTTTCGTACATGTAATTCCATATAGTAGGACAAGGTTTAGGAATCCTTCTCTCTCTAAGGCCAAATCCATCACATTTTTAAAATATTATCTAAGTCTACTTATATGGTTTGAATAAAAGAGCCAATTAAGAGCCATTTTAACCTTTTCAATTTTCACATTTAAATTTTTCATACCATCACAGATGATTAAATGGTAGATATGATAAATACATCTAATACCGAACATATTACTAAATGCAGAATTTAGTGTAGTTGTAAGCAAGCCTATAGCATTAGTATTACTAGAAACATTATCCATAAAAACTGACATTATTTTATCTCTAATGTAAAAATATTTACAAATATTCGTAACTGTGTTGGCAATATATTACATGTGTGATATGAATTAATTATTCTATAAGGAATAGTGCGCTTTTGTATTTTTCATTCCTCATCAATCCAATGAGTGGTTACAGTAAGATAATCACAGTCATTACCACTTCTACCAATTTCAGTGGTAATATCAATGCGACAATCTATAGGAGTAAATAAATAGCACAAATATTATTCATATTCATGTTTATATTATAAATACCACTCTTTACGGTTGCGCGAGGTCATCCTTTATAAGTAGGATTATAAACTCTTCCAATATAATGCACAAAGTAAGGGTTAGAAAGAAAACTATAAGGTAAACAGTAACCATTTTTGTCAATTCTTCACGATCTTTAATTGGATCATAATATAAAATACCACCGATTCAGTGTTAATTTTCGATTGAACTAGAATTGACCCGGTACTAGGGTTAACCTCAGTACCTACACTTCTCCCCTTTTGTGCAGCTTTCATTTGAGGATATCTAGCTTTATCTCTAGGGTATTTTTTTATGTGTCTAGTCAAACTACTCGTACCGCTATGGTTTCAAGTATATATATGAGCCATCAAAGACCCACAAGTTTTTACACTTAGCATTATTTTGTTCTCTTAGTTGAGTAAAAAAGTGCAAAACAAGAGATATTTCGGGCCGTTTAGAAGGTTGTCTATTAAATGTAGGAGTTACTACATGAGGGTCAGGCGGAGCATCATTTGGATTATTATCAGTTGGGCTAACAACAGGACTAGTAGGTGTATCGTCTAAATCTGGTTGCGTTTAATCTGAATCATCATTTTCCTATCATTTTCATCAATAGTTTCATTAGGATAAAGAGTATTCATATATTCAGCATCTAATTGTTGACTTGGTGCAAAATCATGGCAAAACTGACTATCAGTAAATTGAAAACAAGGGTTATCACTATCAAGAATAATAGGTGGAGGAGGACGAACAACAGGTCTGGGTCGGGGAGCCGGGGAGGAATAGTAGCTTGGCGACTAGATTAACCAATTTTAGATTTTTCCTTACCACCAAATATTTTTTTTAAAGAAAAATACATATTAATTATAATTATACAAACTAAAATAAACAAAACTATAATATTAAAACTTAAGAGTTGGAACGAGTTTACCGAATTGAACAACTTCTTGAAAATTGTATATCGTTGAAGACTTGAATACTTCAATTCACCAACTTCACAATTTTTCACAAATTGCAATAATAAAGTAAGTAGTTATAGAAAAAAAAAATTAGAGAGAGATTGAGAGAGATTGATGATTTTGTGAGTAAAAATGAAAGAAAGAGGGGGTATTTAAAGTTAAGAATAGGGAAAATGTGTAACTATAAAAAATTTGGGGTTAAAACAAAGTATGGGGGTCAAATGACTATTTTTTTTTAAAAGCCAAACGGCTAAATTGGCGGGCCAACAGCTAAGTTTTTAAACTTCTAACCATTGGCCAATTTAAAAAAAAAAAAAACTGAAAAATAGTTGTTGGACCCGTTAAGCCCATTTGAATCGGCCCAGGCCCACCTGCTAGTCCTGGGCTCGTGGTCTCAACCTAGAGGACCGGCCAACAATGGGCTTTTAGGACCGTTGGGATCGCTCCTTTTGCACCGGCCCATTTGGCCTGTGGGCTCGCGGTCCCGAGGCAGTCCCGGGCTGGACCCGGCCCACAATACAGTATTACTCCCCACTGGAGGGTTGGAAAAATCTAAAACCGAATCACAGAACAAATGGGCAAAAATTAAAATGAATCAAAAACGAGTATAAAGTAACTGCATAAATGTGTGAGATCATAACCAGATGCAAACAAACATACAAAGAGAAGCAAGCATTCCAAAAGTTTAGTTTCAAACAAACACCAATGATTTTAACAAGGATTTGATTTTTGCCTTTGCAGTTCCACTTCTAGTTTTTTCTAACATACAGGCTGTATCTTTTGCTTTTTACATGTGTAAAAGCAACAACTACATGAATGTTATTTTAGAGATGAACTCCCTACTGGTTGTCAATATTTCGAAGAAAGATGCAACTTCCTTGGGAACTAAAATATGAAATTTTCGCAGGACTGCCCGCATAAGGTTAGACACTGCTTTAGAGAAGGATATGAACTTGCTGATGCTTTAACAAAGTATGGTGGATCATGTAGGACATTGCCATTCCCATTTATGATGTTCTGGGCCTATCAATGAAACTGGCCAAATTAAAACAGATCAACAAGGACAGCCTGCCAACTGTTCAGGTTCATCAAGTATGTAAGAGTAAGAAAGCTATATGTTAGACATTCAAGTGAAAATTCTTGGACATTTTGTAGTTTTTAACATTAGTTTTTGTCAAGAAAGCAGAAAACTGCATACCCCTTTAATCTTGTACGTACATAACTAGAATTCTTTTGGAAAGCTAGCCTACAACTGTAAAAGGCGAACCTGTTGGATATTAACATATACTAACATGCAAGGTAAGGCTTATAGCCAAACCCCCAAACACCACAGCTAATACCTGCCTAATGTTGAGTGGCTCTAATTAAAAAGAGAAAGACCTGCTTAAAAAGCTCAGACCAAAAACGTTCGTATACTCTACTTGAAGATCTTTACTATACAAAAAGGGAAACAATTTACTGGAATTCTCTAGTCTCATAACCAACACAACTCTCCACATATTTCCTGAACTGACACTTCAAAAAAATAAAAGTCCAATAGTACTGGAGGACATTCCTCCCTGTCGTAGGGATTGGAGCTTGCAACCAAAGCTTTAACAACGCAGTTGCAAGGCGACTTGTCCACATTACATTGACATTACCAAAATATACATTTAATATAATTTACAAACTGCTACACTGCACCAACTGATCATGATGTCGCTGAAAGACTAATCAGCTTCTTGCCTCAAGAAGTGGGTCTTTGCCAGATCCACTGCCCCAAGCTTTCTCCTTCCATATCCTCTCCATTTCCTCAAATGACAAGCCCTTGGTCTCTGGCACGAACACGACGACAAAGACAAATGCCATCACTGCTATACCAGCTAGTATCAAGAAAGTAGCACCCGTGCCCACAGCCTCGGCTAAGGAGAGGAAACTCTGTGCCACTATAAGATTAGATATCCAGTTCACAGTAGCAGACATACCCCCACACATTCCTCTATAGGACTCGGGGTATATTTCAGAGTTCACTGTCCATGGCACAGGACCCATACCAGGTGCAAAGAAAGCAATATAGAGGGCCAAACCTATTACAGCAATCCAGCCATATCCCCCGACATTGACTGAATTGGAAGTAGAAGACTCTAGGATGAATGCTACACCAAGGAGAATTAAGGACACAATCACACCGGATAAGCTTGTCAAAGCCAACTTTTTGCGTCCAAAGTGATCAATGAGGTAAATTCCCAGTATAGTACCCATGGCATTCGTCAAAGCGACAATGAGAGACAGCAGCAACGCTAATTGATTAGATTTAAATCCAGCCATCTGCACAATTGTTGGACTGTAGTACATAACGGTGTTGATGCCTGCGAACTGCTGAAATGCCTGCATATTCAAAGAGGTGATTATTATAAACTAGCAATGACAGCTCATTTCCGATCAGTGACCTCTTATGCTACTGTAAAATAGGAAATTGCAAAAATTAGTTGACCTCTCATGCTATTGTAAACGAGGAAACTGCAAAAAATGTTTGTAGTTGGCGCTTTTAAAGGAACAAAGACAATAGTGTAGAAAATGCTTCAAGTATGACAGTTTAAATTCAATTTACTTCCATCAAAGGCTCCTGCAAGAGCCATCATCATGTTCAAATGCTCTTTTGAATTCAATTTCATAGATAAATGTTTACATGCAGCACGCTTAATCTGGCTGGAGCTTAAGGGAGATCCCCAAAGTGGGAAAAATTCATAGGACGAATGTACTCTTCTACCGAAAATAAGAAGATAGAGCTGAGAAAGCAACTTCAACTAAAAGAATGGTACACATCATTGTAAAATCACAGAAGTCTAAAGGATACCTGCAGCCCAGCTCCTGCAAAGAATGCAAGTCTGATCTCCTTCTTCCTAAATACATCCAGGTAACTGACAGCCTGCTTTCTAAGGCGTTCTTCCTCTAATGCAGTAGCAAGCTGATCAATCTCCTCCTCCAACCGATAAGGATCATAAATCTTAGCTAGAACAGCGACAGCTTCAGCTTTATCCTTCTGTATAGATTTTATTAAGTCAGTATTGTTATTCATTAGCAAGAACTACCCACAAAGTTAAGAATCTGCACCTTCATGTAAAGCCATCGTGGAGACTCAGGTAAAAACAGCATGAGGACGAATTGAATAGCAGCAGGCACTCCCGCCACTCCAAGCATCCATCTCCAAGTCCCTGGAATCTGTTCAAACATTCAAGCAGCAATGGAAATCAATATGAATGCTTTAACAATTTCTTTAGAATAAACACAATAGCAATCATGTACTGAAGGAACCCTAACCTATCCGTTTTATCTGATACCCTACAGATTCTATTAGATGATAGTGGTAACTCGGTAGCTTACGTGCACGTAGACAAAGTAACCAGGCAGCCTGCTGAAACCCACAAGCAAAAGTGTTGACCATACTAAAGCTTATACCGAGTCAGGAGAAGCTTATACCTAGGGCCATACAAACCCCCTCCGTATCGTTCAAATTTCATCAGATGTCCCTGAAGGAACCCTAACCTATCCGTTTTATCTGATACCCTACAGGTTCTATTAGATGATAGTGGTAACTGGGTAATAGACTAATAGGTACGTGCACATAAACAAAGTCACCAGGCAGCCTGCTGAAACCCACAAGCAAAAGTGCCGGCTAATCTGCCTACCAAGACTAGAGCTGATGGACTGACAATCAATATTGTAAATGACTTCAAACCTCGCACCCCAAGTTATTATTCATGTTCCTCAACCACTCATCCATCTCTATGGGCCTGACACTCCACAGAAATCAGAACAGTAAATCCAAAAAGTAATATTAACCCAAACAACTAGACATTAAAAATCCTCCTGCAGCCATATAAACCTATTCATGTAGACCCATGCATGGCAGACTAAAATCTCAGAACTATTGCAGACCCAAAAAGAATGATCTAGTTATCAGGACAACCAGTCAAATGAGGACCTGACAGACTAGACAATTAAGTAACATGACCCAGAACAATGTCCTAAGATAAAGCACTACACCTACTTAATCACATGGAGGGATTGTTCTGCATTAGGAACTTACTAGCAAATTGCCACCATTTAAGTCCTTCCAAGGTCCACTTGGACAATGTGTCTTTTTCAAGTAACGAAATGTCTAAACAACATTTCTGATTTTCTGTCAAGTACAGCCATCTCTAGAAACAAAAGAAGTAGATTCTATATGAAGACAACTAGGCATACGAAGAGCAAACAAGACAGAATATCCCAACAAAACATCACACACCTATTAAATCAACTGGATTAAAGCTGTAGCAATGGCAACACAAATATCCAACTCCCTTTTGCATGCGAAGCTGCGTTCTTCTTTTAACACATGGAATGTTCCAATTCCAAAAATGATAAACAAAGAAGACAAAGAAGATTTTTGATGTTCTATTTCTAACTGAAACTTCACAAAGACTACTAAAACCCACAGGGTATTTCCAAATTAACTTTTATCAATTAGCAGTCAGAAGTACACAAATCATTCATAAATGCCACTTTAGAAAAAAGTAACAGCTAGATGACAATATCCACACAAATCACAACATAGGTGAGAAAGGAACAATTCCTCCACTGATGTTACTCATTGCAGATATTGTAATGCCAGCCCCATATTCTATCTTGATCTGCCACTCCGAACTGCACAACGGCAAACCTTTCATGCCAAAAATAATAAACACAAGTGAAGACAACTTTTTTGTTGTGCTCTATTTCGGAAAAAGACTTAAAGAACCTCAACAAATAGCTTATGTAATGATTCCATTTGATCCCACCATAGCTTCTGACCGGAAACAATTCTGTGAATGGTGATTAGGAAGCAAAAGTTTGAATTTCTCGGTAATGTTCTTCGAGTTAGAACATGATCTGCAAATCTCAAAAAGTAAGTTATTCTTTCCCTCACCCTATCTGCTTTTATGTTGTAATACTTCACAGATGAATGTATAAACATCATAAAAGATACAAGACGCTTACCCCACCCTAACAAAAGTCAGTTATCAATATCAAGCAGACTACCAAATAACAGTAACAAACAAAATAATAGTAACATTTAACCCACAATCTCAACTAATTCCCTAAGCCCATATCTTTTTAACATTTTAAGCTTGTGCCTTTGACAAGTACTCCTGTCCGCATGCAACATAGATTTTGCTCATTTGAAGTTCATCCAAGTCAAAGCAATATAAACTTAGAAATGCATGAAAAAGAAAGAAAGAAATATCTGACCTCTGTAAAAGCAAGATTCACAAGGTAGGAAAGAAATTGTCCGCCCGTAATCATTAATACATTCGTGCTCACAAGCCCCCCACGAATTTCTGATGGAGATGCTTCAGCGATGTACACAGGGGCAGTAACAGAAGCAACCCCAACACCCACACCTACTAAAAGTCGTCCAAGTACAAGAATGTATGGATCCGGAGCTGCTGCCATTACCATAGATCCTAGGATGAAAACAACATCAGCAGATATAGTAGCTCTCTTGCGTCCATAAGAGTCATTAATCCAACCCCCAGCAGCAGCTCCAATCATAGCCCCAACCAATGCCATACTGACAATAGTTTCCTGCAAAATCATGAACTGAATTTTCAGGAAAACAAAAACAAATTGACAAGAAATAGGACCACTTATTAAGTGTTATTTGCTCGCCGCAGAAATAGGGAAGAGGTGGCCAATTGAAAATCCTAATTATTGTAAGATTAGCAAAGGCAACATTGGTAGTTAGTTTGAAATTTTTGCTTCTAAAGCGAAGTAAAACACAGTTAATAGCAGATAAATTACACACCACAATTGCATTATCACACTGAATATAGTTTTGCACCACAGTCATTCAAGCAAAAAAAGTGTCACATTTGCTCAACCATATTAGATTGCGTTGCACATTAACTTTCAGGATTCTGCTGATAAGGTTAGAACAATTCCTTAATGTAACTGACAAAGAGGACCCAAATTAACATTTTTCTCTCAGGAACTAAGAAAACAATCTATTTATAGTACTTGAACTCCAACATCACCCCCACTCCCTGTCACATCCATTTTCAAATAACTCCAACAACAATAGATAATGTTGTACCAGCCTCAAATACCTGTAGGAAACTGCTTTGATTGACTTCAGGAAATTCATCCTTAATGTACAAAAGTGCACCAGATATTACTCCTGCAGCCAAGCCAAAGATAAGTGAGAATACATATTACACTGAGAAAACAAATCCAGTCAATTCTATTGCTGTACAACAAAATATAATTCAGCTTCTAGTCATGAAGATTCTTGCTACTTATCTTATCACTAATGCCATAACATTACACCTCTATCATATACCATAAAATGTGTTTGTTTTATTTATTTATTTATTTATTTATTTTTCCTTCTGTTTGAAGCCACATCAAGGAAGACACCGTCGGCAATTGGTCAGCATATACTCACTAACATTTTTTTATCTTTCATTTAGTAACTTGTTTGAATTATGTCTATTATAATTTCTTATACCAATGTGACGAGTAACTAATCAGTCAATAAAATTCAGCATATGATACTCGTCTAGTCCACCAACTCCGTGTTTATAATTTATAAATAAAAAAACAATTAGTATTTGAGCCTCACGTACAAAATAATAGTAGGCAATCAACAGATTAAAAAAACCTCATGAGCTTTGTTTATTATGGGGGGGAAAAAGTACTTACGAAAATAGAGCCCCAAATTAAAGCCAAAAAATTGTTCAGCTATTAACTAGTTTCTAAACAACTAATTGCAAATCTACATGTTAGATTCATCGGTAGATTAAGGAAATCAGTTATCAATCGAATAATATTTTTCAAAATGGTCAAAACTACCCTCCTCTTAAAAAAGTGCAGTAAATATTAAATGGAACAAGAACAACATAAAATAAAAAAATAAAAACTATGGAGTAATACCTATTAATATGCAGTTGTTTATTTGGTTACCTGTGTCGTAGCCGAAGAGGAGACCTCCAATACCGGCAACGAAAGTCAAACCCAAGACATATGGATTGCTGAAGTAAGACACTACTTTCCTATTACTAACATCCAAGTACCCTGAACTTCCTGGTAATGAAACGATCGTCATCTCTTCTATTCCAAATGATTATTTCAATAAAACATTCTCAGAGTTTACACAAAAACAAGAGTTTTTAAATTAAATAAATTGAAGAGAAAATTTGACAGAGAAATAAATCCTAGGAAATGGGAAACGCGAGATTTTTGGGCCAGCTTCAATCTAGGAAAGAATAGTTGCAACAGAAAGGAGCTTGATTAATTAAATTCCCGAGCGTTGAAGGTCAGAATTGGGAAATGAAAATCCAACAAAATGGAAAAAAGCAGCTGCTTAAATCTAGGAAATGAATGAAGAAAAGAATGAGAACTAACGGATTTTCCGGAGAAAATACTACTACAACTAACAAGATTTGAAAAGGTTTATAAAAAGAGACGCAGAGGTTGAGGACGGAGAAAAGGATGGCGGGGTGAGAAATGAAAAAGGGTAGAAGATTTAAAAAGAATTTATCTTAGAAGACTCTGGATAAGGCTACCATACGGTGACTCACCAACCTGTCATCAACTTCTCTTCTCGGGGTGGGGTTGGGGTTGAGGTGGGACCCTATTTACTTCCTCCTTTCCAATTTATTTTATACCATTTGAATTTCCTGAGCCAATTAATTTTTTTTATTCACAAGTATCAAACTTTTTGTTAATTTCCTAGGATAATATATTATACTAAAAACTTAATGAATGGAAAAATAGCTCAATTTCGAATGATACAATATCAAATTTCATAGTTTTTTACTTGATTATAAGGTTTAATATAGCAAAGGGTGTGATAAGATAGAGCTATGCAACCATCAAGGTGATGTGGTGCAGTAGATGGGGCTGCTTTTCCCTTAACCCGAGGTCTCGAATTTGAGCCTTGGATATGAAAAAATTCTTGGAAGGGAACGCTATCCCTCCTCCCGAATGGAGCCTTACCCGATGCGAAATCGGATATAGTCGGGCTCCAATGCGGATACCGAATACCGAATGAGAAAAAAAAATGAGCTATGCACTAGTGCCTTTGACAAGCATTCGGTCTAAAATTTCCTCAATCGTCAAAATCAACATGTTGGTCCTCGTTCATCTGATCGGAGGTACGCATAACAAGGTAACTTTCAAAACCTTCTACATTGTGGCAAAGCAAATACAAGGCAGTTTACTTGTGTTGCTCAATCGCCTCTTAGCCGATGCTCATGACGTGATACAAAACCTCTTCCACAGTTGAGAAAAAGTGAAAAGATTCGTTTAAAACTTCAAACAAAGATTTTTTTGGTACAAATATTACAACTTATTAGGAGGGTTATTAGCTGTTGTATCGTATTGTATCATTATTATAATTGCAATGTTTGTGTTTGACTCAAAGTTATCGGTTACTTTTTGAGTTAAAGACAATCAAAGAATATATGAGAGGGTAAATCAGAATCAATCGTAATATATCCAAAGATAGATATTAAGATTCATATGTAGGTTGTTCTTGTAACATTGTAAGAGATCTTAATGAATTGTTAAAGCTAGTTAGCAATAGAGAGACAAAGTAGAGAGAGAATGATAGATAGAGAGAGATTGTATTATTATAGAATAATAACACTTGCCTTACAAATGAGGGAGACCCTTCCTTATATAGAAGGAAGGTCCCCTCGCCAACACATTGCATCATTTCAGAGCTACTACTATTACAATAACGACATTGGGAAGGGGAAGTTGGGGCGTCTGTACGGCCGAGTCTGCCGATATGCATCTATGGTCGGAGACGTACCTCTTTCATCGTATGGACGTGAGAGAGGATATCGTTTGACGTCTACGACCATATAATGATACGTGCTCGACTCGCATTACATTTGATTCGACCACATACAGTTAGTCCCTCCGCCTATTGAAGATGTATTCGGCATATATCTGTAATGGGTGGATAAAGTCGACATGCACTAGGTTTATCCGCATACGCACACGTGGCACGTTCTTACCGTCGTTTGCTGATGGCATGCGTCATGATTGCGGTTGCTCCTGAGGCAGGCCAGAAAGGCGATTTGATGTTTTGGTTTCTCTCCTCTTTTCTGGTGCAAACCTCTTCGAATCCCGTGTACTGGCTTGTTATAAATAGTGAGAGATTTCAAGAATTTCTATTCTTTGGATCATCAAAAGGTTCTTTATACTCTTGTCTTTCGTCTTTTCTTGATAAAAATACAGTTTTTTGTGTTGACTTCGTGTTTTGCTATTATACCTTGAATATAAAGATTTCTAAAAATGACTAAGGGTGGTCGTCGTCGTGGGACAGACGAGGGTGAAGCTACTTCTAGGGTTTCTCGGCCCTCAGGGGGTGGCAAGAAGCCCCGTAAACCACTCGTCCCCCTTTCTATGGATAACCTGCTTCCCCGTGAACTATACGTTCGGAGGGATTTCCCAACAAAGGGGGGTTACCCTGCATGGGAGAGGTCCACTTTTACTGAGCTTCTCCTGAACGAACTCCGAGCATCTTGTCAGATTCTGGAGGCGGCTGTTATGCAAACGGTTGGAGGGGACCTCGCCAATGTACATAGGCACGGGTTCTCTGCCTTCTACGAGTATCCCTTCATAATGGGGTGTAGCCTCCCTATTTATCCGTTGGCAGAAGAGCTATGCCGGTTCTACAATATATGTGCGGCTCAGCTTACCCCTTATACATGGAAAATATGTCGTATCCTAACAATGTATGCCGAGAGGGCCATCTTAGACGTCACGGTGTACCATATGCTGCAGTTCTTCAGTCCCAGATTCATGAGAGGGACGATTCTCTAGCTGAAGAATCGAGGGACGAAGGGCCTGGTCGTCGAGACGGACGACAAACCCAATCGTCAGTTCTGGCTGAAGTATTTCTTCGCCCGAACCTCAGATTTGGTGTCGGACCCAGCCAGATTTCCTGAGGCATGGAATGCCGAACATAAGTGTTATCCCTTACGTTTACTTTCTTTATGCTTGTTCGACCTTTCATCGTCTCATTATGTTTTATGGATGCAGCGAGGGTGTATACACCCCAGTACGTACCGGACATAAAAACTTGGGTGGGGCGGCTGATCCCCTTCGCAGAGGAGTACAGGACATGGGCTGCCTTTATCGTAAAATACGGCCTCCCAAGTATCGTAGTGGTTCTGGATTTGGCGACCTTGCATCTTGTTTAGACGCCATGTTTTCTGATACATTCTTATAATTGTGTTGGCAGCCCGGAGTGCACCGTGGAGAAGGATACGTCGTGCCTCCACCTCCCCCGAGGTCGTTCCTTCTGAGGGTGACCGAGCGGATGTGGGAGCATCTAGTGGTGATGTTTCCGACGCCGCTCATTCAGAGGGTGGAGCCACAATTCGGGAGCCAGCCTTTGTAGATGTTCTTGGGACTTCTCATCCCGTGGTCGAGCCGATGAATGACCTGACATCTAGAGAGAGCTTTTTTCCTCCACCTCTTGTTGTCAAATAGGACGCTTCAGATGACGACGAGCCATTCGAGCGAAAGAGGCACCGACTACTCCTTGGAAAATGTGTGGTCATGGAACGGAGGAAGGCGATTACTCGCCGCCCTGAGTCGAGGCCAATTTTTATGGGCGACGCCATCCGGCCGGAGAGGGCGGCCCTCTTGAGGGAGGTTGCAAGAAGTACCGCTTATTCGCATGTTGAGGATGACGGTGCGCCGGCTGTAGACAAGGAGGGGGCTGCTCCCGGACTGGCTCCTGCTTCCTCGGACGTGCCGCAGCAGGACTTTACCCGGGTGGATATGACGATGATAGGTCTCACCCGTTGGCTCATGATCCCTACGGGATACAACTTGCTGCTGGAAAGTGAGAAGGCCGCGGCGGACATGTCCTGGCTATGTGGGGCTGCTGAGGCGGAGTCTTTGAAGGCTTTGAGCGACAGAGATCTGTCTCGTCGAGTCGCCGGCGCTGCCTTATAGGTATGACTTGGTCATTTCTTTTCATAGTTCACTTATGAGCCCTGAGGTGTTATGTTGTTTTGAATTATGTCTTTTCTTCACCTTTTTCACAGACCCTAATTTTGGAGGTGGAGCGGGGCCGACAGGAATGAAAGAAGAATGCTGCCCTCCGAAAGGCATCAAAGAAGTACCGGGAGGCCCGTAATAAGCATAAGACGCTGGCGGATCTATATACCCAGGACCCTCAGTTTCAAGTTTTCCGTGAGGGCTTGAAGCTGGCAGATGATCAGTTGCAAGAGAGTACGGCCCAGCTAGAGAGGGCGGACATGGACTTAATGGCCGCTGTGGCTCGAAACACCAAACTGGAGAGTCTCCTCCAATAGTAGGATGGAGACCTGGACCTGGGCTGTGTGGCGATGGCGGAGGCGGCGAAGTTGCGTGCCAGGGTTGATGCCCTTACCGCCGAGCTCAGGACCGCAACAACTGAGGTGGCTGCCCCTCAGTAGGCGGAGACTGTTGCTCCAGCTAGCGATATGTCTCGTAAAGCTCACGACATGTTTGTATACGTTGAGGTGAGACAGACTATTTTTAAGGAGCTGTTGGCCGCCGGTAGAGCCACCGAGGCGAAGGTCGAAGCTCAGCGTCGCCTCGTCAGGGTAGCACGTGAGGCTTGTGGGTATGACCCCGACTCTCCGGACCAAACGGGCGGTTCCTTTGCGGAGGTGGACCAGTTGGGCATCGGGTCTTGGATTTATAAGGTGTTTCGGGCCGAAGGTGATGGGGATCGCGATATCGGTGTGGCCGGTACGGAGGCAGGTGATGGGGGCCATGGCGGTTAGATCGGATTTTTTCTCCTTTTTGTAATCGAGACTATTTTGTAAACTTGCAATTTATTAAGATGATTTATGATGACTCCATGGGAACTGCTTGTGTTTTTACGTCTTCTTTCGCAACTGATGTGTTGTGCGTGGTGTGGCCTTTTATTTATCATAGTCTTTTCATAAGATGCTAGGGCCTTAACCCTTTATGCTTATATTGAAGGTGACCGTAGTCTCTCCTTACGCCGTCAGGGCCTTAGCCTTTTGCGTTTGTGTGTGGCCATCGCCTTTCGTTTGTCGAGGATGACCGTGGTCTTTCCTTACGTTATTAGGGCCTTAGCCTTTTGCATTTATTGGAGGCGACCGTAGTCACTCCTTACGCCATCAGGGCCTTAGCCCTTTACTTTTATGGGTGGTCGTAGCCTTTCGTTTGTCGAGGATGACCGTGGTCTTTCCTTACGTTGTTGGGGCCTTAGCCTTTTGCATTTATTGGAGGCGACCATAGTCTCTTTATGCTATCAAGGCCTTAGCCCTTTCCTTTTATGGGTGGCCGTAGCCTTTCGTTTGTCGAGGAAGACCATGGTCTTTCCTTACGTTGTTAGGGCCTTAGCCTTTTGTGTTTATTGGAGGCGACCGTAGTCTCTCCATACGCCATCAGGGCCTTAGCCCTTTGCTTTTATGGGTGGTCGTAGCCTTTCATACATTGGAGATGGCCGTAGCCTTTCATACATTGGAGATGGCCGTAGCCTTTCATATGTTAGAGATGGCCATAGCTTTTCATATATTGGAGATGGTCGTAGCCTTTCATACATTAGAGATGGTCGTAGCTTTTCATATGTTAGAGATGGCCGTAGCTTTTCATATATTAGAGATGGTCGTGGCCTTTCATACATTGGAGATGGTCGTGGCCTTTCATATATTGGAGATGGTCGTGGCCTTTCATATATTAGAGATGGCTGTAGCCCTAGTCCCTATGATACGCCATTCGTGCCGATCGTCGGTACGCTTGGTGTGTCAGATTTAAACTTCTTAAACATTTCCGAGCATCTCCTTCATCGCCTAATGATAAACCTCTCCAAGAAAACCCAATTGTGACAAAACTCGGATGAGGGAAAAAGAGTACGACTTGGGGGATACTTCTTTAGAAATGGAAATATTTGAGGTGGGAGATGCTCCAGTTGTTTTGGAGCGTCTTCTTGTTCATAGTTTCTAACTTGAAGGAGCCTTTGTCTACTGCTGCGGTGATTTTGTAGGGTCCGTCCCAATTGTTACCCAACTTTCCTTCGTTAGGGTCTTTGGATTCCAATGTCTTGGCCTTTAACACATAGTCGCCTACTTTGAGTGGCCGGACTTTTGCTCTCTTGTTGTAGTATCTCTCGATCTACTGTTTTTGAGCCACTAGCCTAATGTGGGCCATTTCCCTTCTTTCTTCAGCTTCATCTAGATCTTGTAGTCGATTTGCATCGTTCTCTTCTCCGCTTGTGCGCGAGTACCTTAGGTTTGGCTCACTGACTTCAATCGGTATGACGGCATCGGTCCCGTAGACTAATGAGTAAGGAATTTCTCCTGTGGAGGATTTAGGGGTTGTCCTGTGTGCCCATAGTACTTCTGGCAGTAGCTCGGGCCACAATCCTTTGGCGTCTTCGAGTGTTTTCTTCAAAATGTTTAGTATGGTTTTGTTGGATGACTCTGCCAGGCCGTTGTCGGCTGGATGATATGGCGCTGAAAGTATTCTTTTGATGCGCCATTTGTCGAAGAAGTGGGTTATTTTTTGTCCTATGAATTGTCGTCCATTGTCACATGTTATCTCTTTGGGGATGCCGAAGTGACATTTGATGTTTTTCTAGATGAAGGCTATGACCTCTTGCTCGCGGATGTGGGCGTAGGCACCTGCTCCCACCCACTTAGAGAAATAGTCAGGTTAAAACTAATAAGAAGCGTACCTTTCCTCGTCCGACGGGTCGTGGTCCGATGATGTCCATTTCCCATTTGATGAAGGGCCATAGCGAAGTGACTGAGTGGAGGGGTTCCCCCAGCTGATGTATCAAAGGGGAAAAGTTTTGACATTTTTTGCACTGGCGAACATATTCTTCCGCATCCTTTTTCATGGTGGGCCAGTAGTACCCAGCCGTATTAGACATCGTACGAGTGCCCGGTTGCCTACATGAGCGCCGCAATGACCTTCATGGTCCTCCTCTAACACTGACGTCGTCTGGTTGGGCCTAGGCACTTAGCTAGGAGTCCTCTAAACGTCCTTTTATAGAGGTCGTTATTTATCAAACAGTACCTTGCTGCCTGTGTGCGAAGCTTTCTCGCTTCTTTTTTGTCGTGTGGTAGGTTTCCATCCTGCAAATATGATAAAAATTGATTGCGCCAGTCCCAAGTCAGATGCAGGGAGAGTACCTTGGAGTGGTCGATCGCTTAGTGAAGGAGGGTGACAGTGCTTTCTTTATTTAAGATGGTGGCGGCGGCGGCTAGTTTAGCCAGTCCGTCTTCTTCGACGGTGTGCACCCTACGAACTTGTTCGAAGCGGCATTCGTCCAGCTGGGCCATTAGTTTGCAGATCTCTGTTCGGTATTTCTGTAGTCTCTGTTCCTTGACTTGATAAGTCCCGGTGACTTGATTTATCACAATTTGTGACTCGTAATGTAGGACCAGTCGGCGAGCTCCGTACCTTATGGCTAATTTTATACCTGCGATAACATCTTTATATTCTGCCTCATTGTTAGTCATCTCGGGACATCGTATGGACTGGCGATTGACTTCGCATGTGGGAACTTTGAGGATGAGTCCCAAACCCGATCCCGAGGCATTTGCGGCCCCACCGGTGTGGAAGATCCAGTGGTCAGTGTTTGAAGTGGCTTGCATGGCTTCCTTTTCCACCTCTGGTGAGATTTTGACACTAAAGTCGGCCACGAAGTCGGCGAGGACTTGCGACTTGATGGAGGTTATGGGGATATAAGTGATGTAGTGCTCGCTGAGCTCTATGGCCCATCTAGCGAGACGGACCGATAGTTCGGGCTTGTGCAGGATGCTCGTCAGAGGGAAAGTGATCATTACTCTGATAGGGTGGCACTGAAAGTAGGGTCTCGGCTTTCTAAAAGCCGTGACCAGTGCCAAAGCCAATTTCTCGAGGTGTGGGTACCGAGTTTCGGTGTCCACTAGGGTATTGCTAATATAATAGATAGGCGATTGCGTACCATTTTCTTCACAAACCAGTAGCGAGCTGACCGCAACTTCTGATTCGGCTAGATATGTCAGTAGAGGCTCACCTGGCTTTGCTTTGGACAGCAATGGTGGCAACCATAGATATGCCTTCAGTTCTTGCAGGGCTTTGACGCATTCGTCATTCTAGTGGAATTCGTTGTCCTTTCTCAACACACTAAATAATTTGTGGAATTTATCTAACGATCGGGAGATGAAGTGGGAGAGGGCGGCTATTCGGCCTGTCAACTTCTAAACATGTTTCTTGCTGCTGAGTGTTTCAGGTATTGAGGCGATTTCCTTGATCTGATCAGGGTTGACTTCGATCCCACTTTAGGATACGAGAAAGCCAAGGAATTTTCCTGATGCTACGTCGAAGGCGCATTTCTCGGGATTCAGCTTCATTCCGTATTTGTTCAGTATCTCGAAGGCCTCTCGCAAGTGGTCGATATGATCCTCTTTCCTTGCCGACTTTACTAGCATGTCATCGATGTAAACCTCCATGGTATTCCCAAGTTTCTCCTTGAACATCTTAGTGACTAGCCTTTGGTAAGTAGCCTTTGCGTTCTTGAGCCCGAAGGGCATCACTCTGTAAAAGTTGGTACCCTGGTGTGTGATGAACGTGGTTTTCTCCTGATCTTCCTTGGCCATCGGGATTTGGTTATGGCCAGAGTATGCGTCCAAGAAACTTAGTAATTCATGTCCGGCGGTGGCGTCGATCGGTTGATCGATATGAGGTAGGGGGAATGAATCCTTAGGACAGGCCTTGTTCAGGTCGGTGAAGTCCACGCACATCCTCCATTTCCCGTTCTTCTTTTTGACCATGACTACGTTGGCAACCCATTATGGGTATTTCGATTGCCTGACAGAGCCGTTGGCTAGCAGCTTGTCTACATCTTTGCGAACTGCCTCATTAATTGCGGCGTTGAACTTTCTCCTAACTTGCCTTACCAGCGGATGTAGTGGGTCCATGTTGAGCTAGTGGGTGGCGATATCGGGCGAGATCCCTGGCATGTCTGCATGGGAAAAAGCAAACGTGTCAACATGGTTAGTCAAAAATTCATGATACTTACTCGGGTCGGCGAGCCTGTGGCTGAGGTATGCCTTCTTTTCGAGGTCATCACGATCTAGCTAAACTAGGTCGAGATCCTCGACCGTAGCTTTACAGACTTCTACAACGTCTAGGTCACTGATGGCGTCGGCCGTCGGGTCCACTTTGGTCCCCGACATGGCCGATTACTATGCTTCTGCGCTCGCCCAGCTCAATTGCAGAGTATGAGCGCAGTCTTGTGTTATTTTATATCATTCTTGCATTGTGCGCGGTTCTCCCTTGATGCTGAATATTCCCCATAGGGTAGGGAACTTGACCACTTGATACAAGCTCGAGGGGATCGCTTGCATGGCATGTATCCTTAGGCGCCCGATGATGACGTTGTAGGCTATCTCCTAGTTCATCATATGGAAGGTGATTTCTAGGGTGACTCCCCCCGCGAGGACGGGTAGGGTCACTTCTCCCGATGTGAGCTCTACTGCATTGTTAAAACCAGTTAGAGTTATGCAGCGAGGGGTTATCTTGTCCTCGAGTCCCATCTGTGAGAGGACTCTCGGATGGATGATGCAGGCGCCGCTTCCGTCATCGATCATGACTCTCCTGACATCTGTATCGATGATACGTAAAGTAATAACTAAAGCATCATATTGAAGGAAACACAAACTGTCGGCGTAAGACTTATCGAAGGTGATACTTCCTTCGAGGTCATCATACCATTCGTGGGAGGTGGTCCTCTTCAGTCTGTGCGTGTTGGCGAATTTGACATGATTGATGGAGACGTCATTTCCTTCTCCGATGATCATATTCACCGTGCGCGTCGGAGAGGGTGGTTTCGGAGGCCCACGAGAATGTTCTCGTCCGCGTGCAAAATTAGCTTTCCCCTTGTCACTGAGCAGCTCCTTTAGGTACCCATGGTTTAGCATCCTGACGACTTCTTATCGTAGACCGATGCACTCTTCGGTCCTGTGCCCCCGTTCTTAGTGAAATTCACACATGACATTTGACTTTCTTGTGGCAGGGTCCGATTTCATTTTCTAAGGACATTGCACCATGGTGCCGAGCTTCTCTAGTGCGTACACAATTTCTAAAGGAGAAACACAGAAGTTATGTGAAGAATGTAAAGGGGGCGTACCTCGTTCATTTCTGAGTGGGGTGAGATGGCATGGCAGAGCATCCGCATGACGAGAGGGCGAAATGAGGGACCTCATGTAAGGCTGGTGTCGCTCTTTACTGGGGCGAGGGGGGAGTTCCCGGCGTCCCTCGTGTCATCGATCTCTCCTTGTGTCTGGATGTATGGCTGCTAGCCGTCAGGTTGGTCTGTTGAGATCCGCCTCGTCTGCCCGTACCTCAGCGTAGTAGGCATTATGGATCTCGTCCCAGGTCGTGGGAGGGTACTTCATGAGCCGGCTTAGCAGTTTTTTGGTAGCTCTGGAGCCGTCCCTGCTGAGTCCGTTCTGGAAGGCCACTACCGCCATGCCCTCTGACACATTCGGTAGGCTCATTCTTACCCTATTGAACCTGGCAAGGAACTCCCTCAGGCTTTCGCCCGTGGTCTGTCTGACGGCGAAGATATCATTTACCCTTGCTTATGCCTTTTTAGAACCGGCATGTGCTGTGACGAACTTATCCGACATCTCTCCGAAGGTTGAGATTGCTTTGGCGGATAGTTGGGAATACTAGGTCAAGGCTCCCCCAGTCAATGTTTCGCCGAACGTTTTCAGTAGCACTGATGGTACCTGTTCTTTAGACAAGTCATTACCTTTCACAGCGGTGACATAGTGGATGAGATGATCCTCGGGATCGGTGGTTCCGTCGTACACCCTCAGGTTGGGGGGGCATCTTGAAGATCTTCGAGATGGTGTAGGGTGCGGCTTCTTCGGAGTGGGGTTGCTCTACAAACCTTCATACGTCTTGTTTGGGTAGCAGTTTAGGTGCTCCGGGGATCTTGTCAACTCTATCTTGGTGTTCCTTCATTTGGTCACGGAGGGCCTGGTTTTCGCTTTCCAATTCTTCCATCTTTCTTAGAATGGAGGCCTATGTGTCGTCATGTGTTTGCGTTTCGACGGGTTGCTGTTGGTTCGTGTTCCTTCCTGCTCGTCTGCCGTGGTGGTGTTGCTTGTTGTTGGTGCTGCATTTTCATAACCCCGCAGTGGATTTTCCACTAATCCGCTCAGGGTGCTGGTTAACCATTCATCCAGTAGTTTCCTGACCGCTAGGGGTGCTTCTTTTGAAGTGGAGGTGTCTTTTTCCTGCAGGGTTGCAAGATTCCCGAAGGGGGAAGCTGAGACTTCCGCCTCGGGTGTGATATCAGGGGTGGTGTTGATGGCAGCACTACCACCAGCCTCGTTCATGGAACTCAAGAGGTTGGTAGTAACTTCTATCACAGCTTTGGATTGTGTGTTGTTTTTGGCCACTTCTGGGTTCTTTTTGATGATCGGATCTTGTCGATGTATACTACGAGTTTGATTCTCGAAATCCCCACAGACGGCGCCAAATTATTTGACTCAAAAGTTATCGGTTACTTTTTGAGCTAAAGACAATCAAAGAATATATGAGAGGGTAAATCAGAATCAATAGTAATATATCCAAAGATAGATTTTAAGATTCGTATGTAGGTTGTTCTTGTAAAATTGTAAGAGATAGTGTTAAAGCTAGTTAGCAATAGAGAGATAAATTAGAGAGAGAATGATAGATAGAGAGAGATTGTATTATTATAGAATAATAACACTTGCCTTACAAATGAGAGAGACCCTTCCTTATATAGAAGGAAGGTCCCCTTGCCAACACATTACATCATTTCAGAGCTACTACTATTACAATAACGGCATTGGGAAGGGGAAGTCGGGGCGTCTATACGGACGAGTTTGCCGATACGCCTCTATGGTCGGAGGCGCACCCCTTTCGTCATATGGACGTGAGAGAGGATATCGTTCAACGTCTACAGCCATATAAGGATACGTGCTCGACTCGCATTACATCCGATTCGACCCCATACAGTTTGTTTTTATTGTTACTTAAAATCCGTTGTATTGTATTGTTAATTCGTTGTTACTTAGCCATTTTACGTAATGACCTATTTGGTGTAGTTGGATTCTTAAGTATTTCACTTTCCAACTATACCCTTTATTTATTACTTATTAATCCTACTTTACCATTTTCCTTCTTTTATTATTTTAACTCCACGTTCAACCTAAACTGAATGTCTTCGTTCATTCTTCCGAAAGCTTTTGGTTAGTTCTGCCGCTTTTATTTATTATGGTTTTTCCATTGTTCTAGTTTTTGTACTGCTAATAATTGTTAACTTTTTTCTTTGATTAGGTTCCTGATCTTGTTTTCAAGATACAAGATATAGTTACTTTTTTTTTTGGTAAATTATCAAGTGTTTTAGTTTTTGTTGCAACTACATCCGGCTGTTTGAATAGTTTATCTCTTACTATGTATGATTACTTTGGAGATTCTTATTTGCATGATGAGTAATATGAATTGCTAATATGATTCACCAAGTAATATAAGTCATAGCTTAAGGTCTACCTGTCAGTATCGCACTTTGTGTTGCAACTTTAACGTCTGGTTATGGAGATTTTTTATTTTGCATGACTTAAGTATATGGTTAAACGATGGTTTGGTTCTGGGAAAAAACTGAAGTGTAATATGGTGATGTGATTCGCATAACTAAATTTATGGCTATGGTATATCATCTGTTTCCTTAATATAGATATAGTGCGTGTATACAGTGAAGTTTTGTCCATCACTTCTTATTCTTGACATTGGAGACATATATACTGAGACCTAGTATTTAGGTATGGCTGAGGTCTAGCATCTTGGATCTAATATTTATTTCAAGTATTTTATTTTCTCACTTAATTCTTGACGATGATCTCATTCAATTTTATTATAAATGGATGATTGGAATTGTCACGTTCCAAACTACCCCTAAATATGATTGGCACCTAGCTAAGATCGCTTGCCAGGCGAACCCCTTTCTCTAATGTTTAACCATTTACACAAACACTAAGAGAAAAAGATGCATGCCTAATTGTATTAATAATAATAAAAGAAAAATTTATTATCGCTCAATATCTTAGTCAATTGATAGAAAAATCAACAATTACTCATATAATAAAACTCTAGCCCAAATCCCACGCTAAGATCATGGAGCATATAATAGAGTAATATGAGTTTTATTGACGGGTATGCAAATGCCAAAGAAAAAGGAAATAACTAACACAAGCTAGGTAAGTCTAAAACGAAAGCCTCCACGAACAATGTGGTGCCTCACCTTAGCAATAGGATCCATAGTGAGTTATACGTAAATATAATCCAGTAAGATCCTCGACCTGATACTTTAAATACTTCTACAACAAGTGTTAAAAAATACAAACATACCACAACACGAATGATATAGTAAATATGATAATTATACAATAACTCAATATATGTGTACCAATAGAGTTATTAAGAATTAACAAACAAGAATACACACTAAGGACTAATCATAATTGCAGTGAAAAAAATTTACCACCATACATGCTCACATATCGAGCGAGGCCTGAAAGCCTCCTCACATATCGCTCGTGGCCTGAAAGCCTCCTCACATAATACTCGAGGCTTGAAAGCCTCCTCACAGACACTCGAGGCCTGAAAGCCTCCACACATCACTCAACATATCCTCACATGTGGCCTACAGCCTCAATTATTCCAACAGTAATCATAAGTGATCACGCCCAACTATGCCTTATAAAAAGGACAATGCGGTCGCAGCAAATATACCCAAGTATTACACACGGGGTCGAATCCTCAGAGAGTTAACCTACCAACTACGATCTTCAAAACCCAACAAACTTCCGAATCAGCTTCCCAAATATTTAAATATCTCTTTGAGTGGTTTCTAATAACTACTTTTGCAAAGAACTAATTAACTGAAATAATAACTGAATATGTTGTAAATATGAATGAGAAAGACTAAGGTGATAATTTCCCCTATTGATGGAATTTCTTCTGTTTATGCTCATACAAATTTATCAATACATCGCTATCAATCATGAACAATAATTCTACCGTAACCCTCTCCCGAGTAATTACAATAATTTACTATTGCACTCTTCCGAGCTACCCTAGCTTGTTTTAATTATCACAGTTCACTTTAGATTGCACCCAAGGATTCGTTATTCCTAATCCCACTTTTATACCCGCAATTATAGATTCATCTAATAATCTAGGTATGGTGTTGTTCAATAATAACCTAAATATGCACTCTTTTCCAAGTTATACACACTAAATAGGCACAGCTAATTGAGGATCCTATCAATTAACTACAACAAGAACGAAGTTGAACAAATAGAAATTTAACTAACAATTTGTATTCACATAAGCCAGAAGTTCATCAACCAATAAGTTCCATCACAACCTTAGATAAGAAATTAGCTACTCATAACTGTGAAAGCAAAAGATAGAATAGATTTCATAATCAAGAATTCAAAATAAAAGTAAGAGAGATGTTTAGAGAATTCTCTCACACTAGTTTCCTTGGAAAAGTAGTCAATAATATAAAACTTGCCACCTTTGGGCGAATCCTAATAATATACATAGGGTTTAGGTATTAAAATTCCCATTTTTACACTTTGGTCCCTAAGTTTTATGCCCTCTGCCGCGGTTTCACCGCGGTCACGGTGGAACCGCGGCCAACACCCCCTTCTGAATCTCGAAAACTTCAGCAGACTTGATCTACCGCGGTTCTACCGCGACCGCGGTGGAACTGCGGTCAAACAGTGTCTCGGATTCTTCAGGGTTGTTCAAGCGTAGTTTCCATGATTTTTGCACAAATGGCCTTTTTCATCTCCTTTTGACTCCAAAATTGCTCTTTTAGCCTTCCTCAACTATTGTGTACCTATAACACACGAAAACACTGAGAAGAGCATTTTGTCATCATATATATTATCAAAACAACATTAAAGTGTGATTATTTAGGATATAAATATAGTAAAATTCACCTATTATCAACACCCCACACTTAAACCTTTGCTCGTCCTCGAGCAACTTTAATCACAATTCTAGGCCTATATTATCAATGTCTCTCCCAAAATACGTCACACAAGCTGTCATTCATGATTAACCTAAGTAATGCACAATCCTTACTCAACTGTAAACTCCAATGCCAAACACATCATTGCTTACTCTAATTACTATTACAGACTTGCAAATTTACCCTTTTCTTTTTGAGTTACATGCCCTCACAACACCCAAACTGAGAGAAGTTTCCACACATATGCATTATATAACATGGAACTTATATATATAGAAATATTTCACTCACTCTCAGCAAAGAGCATTTATATTTACACAGACACACCATAAGCTTGCCCCTAGTGTAATACTCCACTAATCGAGCCATTTAGTTAAAGATCAAAAGGTCTTTAAAGGTTGTAATGTAGGCTATGGGACGGGTAGGATACTTTTGGTTATAGTTGCTAACCTCCCTAAGCGCTTCTTTTACACAAACTTCCCTTTAAGATTTTCATTATGCTCACCCTAACCATTTTTCCACCTTTTATTCACTTGTAATCCCGCTTTTCTTTTGGAGCAACTGGCTTCCTTATTTATATATATACATCTCTTTCTTTTTTTTTCTTTTTTTATAAGCATTTACTGTATAACTACCAGTTCATCACCTCTACCATTCATTCTTGATTTCCCTTTTTCAATTTTCCCTCACCCCACACTTTTACTTTTGCATGTTCATTATAATTCGAGTGCTTCTAGGAGGTAAGGTACAACAATGTACAACATATATTTTGTGAACATTATCGGGTTATCAAAGAACAGGCTTAAGTCTTAAAGGGGTTAACTAAGATATTATATACATGTGGATTCACAGTTTTTGGTTTATGGGGTTGCACAAAGAAATGCCTCCATCATCTCTATAATTAAATAACTTCTATTTCGCTTTGCACACACACAGGGCATATTCTAGGTATCATATGTGAACATATAATGCAGGTAAAAATCTCACACACACTTAGTATGCAACTCATTTTGAATTAGGTTCATCTACAAAGTCATACAATTATTCAAGTAAGCTACATTGTGCAATTTAAGGCATATCATAGAATCTACAGTCAAGCTTAGATAATACACTCTCAAGTTCATTTTAATTTTGCAAGTGTGCATACTTGGGGTTACATATTAACCTTCGCCCATTAATCCTAAAAAAGAAAAATCTACCTAACTCGGTTCAATAAAAACCCTTGGAAAAGAACCGTGACCAAAAGAAAAACCAATGGGGAGGTAATACACTACCTAAGAAAAAGAAAAGAAATAAACAAAAATTCCTACATGGACTACTTCCCTCAAGAGTACTGTCCAAATAGTCCGTCATCAGGAAGAGTCCTCTACTAATATTTTTGGATTTTGTTTTATTTTTTTTACTCCAACTTTGACCCTTGAGAAACCCGTCGACAAGTGTCCATCATCGGGCCAAGCTAGCTAATATACTATACAACTAAATTCTACAATGTATAACATACACTACAGAGTAAGTCTCCCACCCCACACTTAAAATTATGGCATGTCCTTATGTCATATAAAACAAATTAAAGCATAGAAGGGTTAGAAGACTTCCCTGAGACTCAATCTGAGTCGGAGACTATGGCGGGGTCGACGTTGCATGCTCGACCCAATGCTCTGAACCACGCCATGAAGTGGATCTCAGACCTGGACTGTCGCTGTGACATCACATCCATGCGAGTATGCAGGACATCCATAGAAGTGCGAAAATCCACAACTTCTTCCTCCAAAGACCTAAGCATAGGTCTGGTGGACTGGGAACGGGATAGGCCAGCTCCAGAATGAGCTTGCCTAGATGGACCTGCAGAGTCAGTATACCTCCTGGACTGGACAATCGGGATTGGGTCATCATCATCATCATCAATGTTAATTGGGTCGTTGCCTCGACCAATCCAAATACTTGAAGCTTTAAATGGAGCTTTCTGAGGTGTGTGGTGATTGAGTTAAAGTGTAGTGACCAAACAAGGGAAATAAAAACCCTTGGACTTAAGTGGACCCCTCAGCATCATTTCATCACTAATAAGTCGGGCAACGTCAAACTCTTTTTGGGTGACGAAGCACCAAGTCAACACTGCCCTATTAAAATTCACATCAGTAGTGTTACTAGAGGGGAGGAAACGGTTACAGACCACAGTGAACTAGTATTTGGCTAGATGCATAAAAGAGGTGGAATTAAGTGTGATTTGGTCCTTAATCCACAAAGGACGTCCACCTATGCATAAGGCCTCAATCATGATGTCCCAAGTGACACCAGGCCTGTCGTGGTAATAATCCACGTCACTGCTGTAAGCAGGCAATCTCAAGGCTTGCATGATACTAGGCACCTTAGCATATACACGGTTACCTCGCACGAAGACCTTTCTAGCCATACAGTACGTTACGTTGGCATGGAACTCCCTTACAAGCATTTTGTTGACAAGAGCAGGTTCCTGGAATAAGAACTCCGTTTCCCCGCGTCGTATCTCCTCATACATGTTAGGCTTATCTGCTTGAAGTGTCATCCTGTCTATAGGAATTTCCTGCAACCATGCCTTGGTGGCCTAGGCATGGAAGTCGTTTTCTGCCTCTTCAAACTCAAAGTGGGACTCATCGTAGGTAGAATGCCTAGATGAGCTCGCTACTTGCCTCGAACGCTTTGGTGCCATAGTCCTGCACATAAGAAGCACAACAAAGATTTTCATTACATTAGTACATTGAATGGTTACTCAGACTTCACCATCCGCTGACTACAAACTTACTCCTTTAATGCCATCATACCATGACTCCTACTTTGCCCATTTATTTTCAATCATTTCACCAATTCTAGCCTAATACTTCCCGCACTTACCATTTTCAATGTGAATTATATTTACATAGCCTCCATATTTACACTATCTCCAAATTTACAACACCAATCCAACCAAACTTAGGCATAATATCCCCTAAAATTATACAACACAATACAATACCACATAATTGGCCAAACCATGGCTCAAAACCATACTAGTCAACAACAAAATATTTTAGGCCTCCAAACCACCAAAACAACTTCACAATTATATTATAATAGAGACCTAACCAATTCAAGTGCCAATAATCTTAAAAATCAAATATACAACAATGGCCATATACTAATAGGGCATAATTTCATGTTTTACACTAAGCCTAGGTAGGGTTTAAGCAGAAACTAAAACTTAACTATATTATACTAATTAAACTAGAAGAAAATTAAAGAGAGAAGAAAGAGAAAAGAGAAAACTTACTTGAATAGGAGAGGGGAGGAAGGGGAGTGGTGGCAACGGAAGTTGGGGGAGAATAGTGGAGGAAGAAGAAGAGAGAGTGGGAGGGGGAGTTGAGAGAGAAGAGAGAGTTTGAGAGAAAAATATATTGTGGGGGGGGGGGGCTGTTTTTGCATTTGGGGATGGGGGAAGGGTTAGTATTTTAAGGTAAAAATCTAAAAAAAAGGGTGGAAAAAATTAAAAAAAAATTATTTTTGTCGATCGACTTACCTGGGCCCGTCGCGGTGGAACCGCGAGCGATGGGGTTCAGAGAGTGCAATCCACCACGGTTTGACCGCGATCGCGGTCCAACCGTGGTGGGTGATTTTCAGAGAAGGCATCTCACCTCGGTTACACCGCGATCGCGGTAGAACGCGGTAGATGGCCTCCTCTGATTCTTCTGCCTGGATTTTTTTTATATAGTCTAACTATAATGTTTACAATTACAACAATTTCGTGGGTTGCCTCCCACGTATCGCCTGATTTAACGTCGCGGCACGACTCAACTTAGCGCATTTTAAGGCTTGCTCAACCTTTGAGGTTCATTCAAATGTAACTTAGACGTCTCTTTGGCTTCATCCATGCCCACGTACAATTTTAACCGCTGTCCATTGACTCTGAAAGTGTGAGAGCCATCTTCAGTGCCTATTTCCACAGTTCCAGACGGTAACACCTCAACCACCAGGAATGGGCCAGACCATCTTGATTTTAATTTGCCCGGGAACAATCGTAATCTTGAGTTGTAGAGTAATACCTTGTCCCTGGATTTAAAGTTACGCTCTATGATTTTTTGGTCATGCACCCACTTCATCCTCTCCTTATATAACCTCGTGCTCTCAAAATCCAGATATTGGAACTCTTCTAACTCATGTAATTCAGTGACTCTTGTTTTGCCCACTTCTTCCCAGTTGAGATTTAGTTGTTTAAGTGACCCACCATGCTTTATGCTCCAATTCAACGGGTAGGTGACAAGCTTTCCAAAACACCAATTTGTATGGTGACATGCCAATATGTGTCTTAAAAGTTGTCCTATATGCCCATAGTGCGTCATCGAGCTTTCTTGACCATTCGGTCCTTGTGGCGTTCACTATTTTTGTTTTTTTATTTCCTTGTTGGATACTTAAACTTGCCCACTGGTCTGCGGGTGATATGGAGTAGCCACCTTATGCCTCACATCTTATTTTGCCAATAATATTTCAAATGCCCGATTACAGAAGTGAGTGCCCCCGTCGCTTATAATTGCCCTTGGTGTCCCAAAGCGAGTGAATATGTTTTTCTTGAGAAATTCCACCACCACTTTAGCATAATTGGTGGGTAATGCTACAACTTTCACCCATTTAGACACATAATCTACATCAACAAGAATATACTTATTGCCATAGTAGCTGACGAAGTGACCCATAAAATCTATCCCCCAGACATCAAATACTTCCACCTCTTGGATTGGGCTCATGGGCATCTCGTGACGCCAGGATATATTCCTGGTGCGTTGACATTCATTACACCCTTTCACCCACAAGTGTGCATCTTTAAATACCGTTGGCCAGAAAAATCTAGCCTCAAGTACCTTAGCTGCTGTTAAAACTACTCTAAAATGGCCACCATATGCCGAAGCATGACAAGCCTGCAAGCCAGAAGATTGTTCGATCTTGGGGATGCATCTCAAGATCAAGTTATCAAGTCAAATTCTAAATAAGTAGGGCTCATCCCAATGGTACAATTGGCTTTCACGAAAGAATCTGTTCCTTTGGACCGATGATAGGTCATGAGGAACAATACCACTGGCCAGGTAATTTGCATAGTCTGCATACCAAGGCGCTTCAAGGAGAGTGGTAGCGAGCAGCTTCTCGTCTGGAAAGGTTTCCAGAATTTCTTCACTTTCTTTAACATTTTTGGCTCCTTCAAGTCGTGATAAGTGATCAGCGGCTTGATTTTCAGTGCCCTTGCGGTCACGAATTTCAAGATCAAACTCTTGTAGAAGTAGCACCCAACAAATTAGGCACGGCTTAGAGTCCTTTTCAATTAAATATCTAAGTGATGCATGGTTAGTGTATACAATTACCTTTGATCCTATGAGATAGGACCTGAACTTGTCAAAGGCAAACACTACCGCCAACATCTCCTTCTCCGTCATAGTATAATTTAGCTGGGATCCACTTTGTGTTCTACTAGCATAGTAGATTAGATGCATCAACTTGTCCTTCCGTTGGCCCAGCACTGCCTCACTGCATAGTCACTTGCATCACAAATGAGCTCGAATGGTTGCTCCCAGTTGGGGGAAATAATGATTGGTGCTGTGACCAGCCTCTTTTTCAGTTCCTCAAATGTCGTCCTGCAATCATCACAAAATACAAAAGGGTGATCTTTTTCCAGTAACTTACAGAGGGGATTGGCAATTTTGGAGAAGTTTTTAATGAACCTTCGGTAAAAACCGGCATGTCCAAGAAAGCTTCTAATGGCTTTGATAGAAGTTGGTGGAGGAAGCATTGCAATGACATCAACTTTGGCTCGATCCACCTCAATTCCCTTGCTAGAGACCCGGTGTCCCATTCCTTCTTGTACCATGAAATGGCATTTTTACCAATTTAGCACCAAGTTAGTCTCAATGCACCGTTTCAGCACACGCATCAGATTGACAAGGCATTCATCAAACGAGTTCCCTACCACTAAGAAGTCATCCATGAACACCTCCATAATGTCTTCCACCATGTTAGTAAATATGGCCATCATGCACCTTTGGAATGTGGCAGGTGCATTGCATAGGCCAAATGGCATCCTCCTGAAGGCAAAAATGCCATATGGGCATGTGAAGGAGGTCTTTTCTCTATCCTCAGGGGCAATAGAGATCTGATTGTACCCTGAGTACCCATCCAAGAAGCAAAAATGTGACCTCCCTACCAAACTGTCAAACATCTGGTCAATGAAGGGAAGTGGGAAATGGTCCTTTCGGGTTGCTAGATTTAGTTTCCGGTAGTACATGCAGATCCTCCAGCCGGCGACGGTTCTTGTTGAAATTAACTCATTGTTTTCATTCTGCACAACCATCATGCCACCCTTCTTTTGTACACATTGAACTGGGCTAACCCAACTACTATAAGAGATTGGGAAAATATTTCCCGCGTCTAGCCACTTTATCACTTCCTTCTTCACCACTTCCTTCATATTTGGGTTCAGCCTTCTCTGGTGTTCCCTGGAAGGTTTATGTCTGTCACACCCCAAATCGAGGTACATGACCGGCGCCTGACCGGGTAGCCCCAGTCAAGCGGACCTGGGTGCCTTTCATTCCCATGCGTTACCCCTGTGTTGATTGTTTCTCATTAACCAAATATCTTACTAATCATAAATGATTTCACAATAAACAAACAAAACCATACGAGCGACTCCTTATCAAGTTTGTAGTTTTAACAATGCCCGACATAACATAATGTATACATAAAACTTGAATCCCACAGTTTACATGTCTACAAAGCCTCTAGGATACAAAAGGGAATACAATACTTGCCGGTAACAAGGCACCGGCTATACCTTGCAAAAACCAAAATGAAATCTAAACAAAAGTGGCATGAACCACGCAGGGCACCGAGGAAGAAAGGGTCTCACCAAAACGGGCAGTGGAAGGTGAAGGATACTACTGCCGATAAGCTGAAGTGCCTTCTACTGATCCACCTACAATCATAACACGAATGTAGTGTCCCCGGCAAAAGGGACGTCAGTACACTTGAATTGTACTGGTATGTATGGACAAACTTTTTCCCAAGTAAACTCAAGCCGTTAGACAAGAATAATGACGACAAGACAACCAATAAACTACATCAAGGTTCAATTAAGCCGGCTAACCATGTTTTCCACCTTTTACTCATTTCGCACAAGACTCAACACGAAGCACATTTAAGGTCAACAAGTAGAACAACAACTAATCAACCACATAAATTGCACGTAGTCAAACATATGGGCAATCAGTGCCCCACATGTTGCAAACTCTCGTGCTGTCTCCTTTCACGATTTCATATCAATGATTTTGTATCAATTTCATTTGCGATTTCGATCGCTTTCCATCCTTATTACCTCGTCCACCCTTATTTCCTCGGCCACCCTTATCACCCCAACCCACACCTTATTTCTTCATGTTGCAGCGTGCAACCCGATCCCACCGTACGGTTTTCAAACACAACAATCACAAACAGCGGATAAGACACTACACACAATTACAACAAGTTCAAATAAGCAATTTACACATTGGTTCATGTTCTCAATTACTTCTCAAGCCAATATCACAACCAAGTTACAATGTTTCCAAAATCGAGGATGTTCATACTGTTATGTTCAATAACTTACCACACCTCAAGTGTTTCGTTTCTTTTCCACAAGGTACCATATATGCCATTATAGCCATTATTCACAATTCTTTTACCAAATTCAATTCTCATTTGTCTTTCGGCTCATATCTCATATTACATCACTCATAGTTCAACAACAACTTTGAATATCCAACAACAACATCAAGAATTTCACACAATTTGTCAATTTAACACGAACCAAACAAATTTCACACATATAGGCGATTTCACAAGAATCAAAATTAGCCATACATACCTGGTATCGAGTTTCCTTCTTTTAACGTCCTACTTTATGCTTACCCAAGCTATCCTAGCTTTGCCGACCTTGTTTCGCAGGTTCTTACGCCTATTCACTTCCTCTTTACTAACAATCAAGTTCAAATAACCATGCGTGAGTGTAAAATCTCATTTTCAAAAGCTATTATATGTAACCCTCTCCTTACCCATTTTAAAACTGAAAATTAGAGGAAATAGCTAGGGTTTTTACCTTCAAATGATTTGGGGAAGTTGAAACCTTGCCCTAGAATCCCTTAAACTAAGTAGTTGGAACAATCTTGGAGGATGAAAGACTTCTCTCTCTAAAATCCCTCTCTTCTCTCTCTAAGTTTTGTAAGATGATATGATAAAATGAAAGAGAGAGGCGTTATATTAAAGAAGAGGTCAGGTTGGATTTTATAAAATTTCTGGGCCGGGTCAATTCTGCGGTCGCATATGCGATCGCAGAATCAACATGCGGTCCGCATAGTGACTGCGGAATTGCCGCAAAATTTACACAAATTCTGTTACGGAATGCGACCAAAATGCGGTCCGCATTCTTGATCTGCGATCGCATAGTGCACCGCATATTTGACACTCAAAAACCCTCAAGAATTTATGTGGTAGATCTGCGGTCCGCAGATCCATTCTGCGATTGCATATCGACCGCATTCTCAACACCAAATTTTGCAAACCATCTGTTAAGCTATGTGACAAGAATGCGGTCCGCATAGCAGATCTGCGGTCGCATTCCTGACCGCAGAATCGACACTTTTCTGGAAAAATTGACTCTTTACATTTTTGAAACTTAAATCACTACCAAGGGTCCGAACCGCGGCGAGCTTGAAGAATTCTAAGCATTCCTAACACATTATTCGGACCATGGCACCACAGCTACTAGGTTTCATGCACAAAAATTTTACGGGGCCTTACATCCTCCCCCCCTTAAGATCATTCGTCCTCGAATGAGGATTTTGAAAATGAGTTGGTTTTGAAAGACATGATATGCAAACTATCAAAATTTTAACTAACTCTTATATTTTAGAAAAATTTCGCCTGAGTTTCCTTTGTATTATGGACATATCCACCTGTCAGAGAGCCCCCGAAACACATTACCAAACAATAATACACAAATACAACACTTTCCACAAGTGGTATACACTTTCTTACCTCAACGAATGCACATATTCTATCACATTGTTACAATTGCACATAAACTAGTCACTTCAATGAGTTCTTACCTTATTTAACCATCTTAATACACTATGTACACACAAACAAACCATTACCAATCTACACTTACTATTAGTTGTTTATTTAACACATGAATATCTTATAAGGCTTTCATTTATAAAGAAAGGTTCAAGTGACCCAAGGTAACAACACATTTATCTCATTACAAAATGAGGGAGACTTTACTAATACTAAGAGGGAAACAACTTGGACAAGATGACAGTTACTAGGAGTAGAAGGGTCACCTAATTTCTTCTAGGCTTGATCAAACAAATGGGGGTACTTTTCCTTCATCTCTTTTTCTGCTTCCCATGTGGCCTCCTCAACTTGTTGACATCGCCACAATACTTTAACAGAGGCAACTTCCTTATTTCTCAACTTACGGACTTGCCTATCAAGAATGGCAACTGGAACTTCTTCATATGACAAATCTTCATTAACCTCTATAGCCTCGACCGGCATGATGGTGGATGGATCTCCAATCACTTTCTTCAACATGAACACATGGAATACCGGGTGCACCGATGACATCTCGGGAGGCAACTCCAGCCTATAAGCAACTTGACCAATCCTTTGAACGATCCGATATGGCCCAACATACCTAGGACTTAATTTCCCTTACTTTCCGAATCGCATGACTCCTTCATAGGAGATACCCTCAAGAACACCCAATCATCGACTTGAAACTCCAAATCTCTTCGGCGAACGTCTGATAGGATTTTTGTCGACTCTGTGTAGTTTTCATCCTTTCCTGAATAACCTTAACTTTTTCAATAGCTTGATCTGGCCCTAGCAATTCCGCTTCACCTACCTCAAACCACCCGATTGGCGATCTACATCTTCTCCCGTACAATGCCTCAAACGGGGCCATTTGAATGCTAGCATGATAGCTGTTATTGTAAGCAAATTCTATCAATGGCAAGTGTTCATCCCAATTACCTTTAAAATCTAAGACACAAGCCCGTAACATATCTTCAAGCGTCTGAATGGTCCGCTCGGCCTGACTGTCGGTCTGCGGATGGAAAGCTGTGCTGAGATTCACATGAGTTCCCAAACCTTGCTGAAACGTCTTCCAAAAGTTAGCTGTGAACTGAGCCCCACGATCCGAGATAATAGAAAGTGGAGTGCCATAAAGTACTATTTCCTTGATGTACAACCTTGCATATTGCTCCGCAGTATCAGTAGACTTGACTGGCAGGAAGTGAGCTGATTTGGTGAGTCGATCCACTATCACCCATATTGAGTCAAACTTACGCTGAGTGCGAGGTAACCCCACCACGAAATCCGTATTGATCATCTCCCATTTCCACCTTGGTATTTCTATACGCCGAGTTAATCCACCGGGCCGTTGATGCTCGACCTTCACTTGCTGGCAGTTTAGGCACTTAGCTACAAAGCTTGCCACATCCGTTTTCATACCGTTCCACCAATAAATCTCCTTAAGATCATGATACATTTTCGTGGAACCTGGGTGCACCGAATACCTGGAAATATGAGCCTCTGCTATCACTCTTTCCCGAAGCTCGTCCACATCCGGAACACTTAGTCTACCTTGACACTGCAATACACCATCTTCGCTGCTGAGTACAAATGTTGAGGTCTTGTCATTCATAAGTGCTTCCTTTACCCGAACCAATGCTGGATCCATGAACTGTTTTTCCTTGATTTTTGCAACCAATGATGATTCTGCTCCATTATGCACCAAAACATCCCCCTCGTCTGACGCCGAAATACGAACCCCCAAGCTGGCTAATTGGTAAACCTCTTGAGCCAGGGGTCTCTGATCCACACCCAAATGAGCCAAACTACCCATGGATTTTTGACTAAGAGCATCGGCTACCACATTTGCCTTCCCTGGATGGTACAATATGTTCATATCATATTCTTTGAGAAATTCTAACCACCGCCGCTGTCTCAGGTTCAGCTCCTTCTACTTGAACAAATACTGGAGGCTCTTATGATCTGAAAACACATCTACAAGAACCCCATAAAGATAGTGTCGTCATATTTTCAAGGCAAACACAATAGCCGCAAGCTCCAAATCATGCGTCGGATAATTTTTCTCATGGTTCTTGAGTTGCCTGGAAGCATAAGCTATGACCTTCCCATGCTGCATCAATACACACCCCAAACCGACTCTGGAGGCATCACAATAAACCACAAATCCCTCTGTGCCTTCTGGTAAGGCCAATACTGGTGTCGAGGTCAATCTTGACTTCAATTCTTGGAAACTTTTCTCACATGCTTCGGACCATTGGAACTTAACTGTCTTTTGCGTTAGTTTTGTCAATGGGGAAGCGAGGGTTGAGAATCCCTCTACAAACCTCCGATAGTACCCGGCCAAACCTAAAAAGCTACGAATCTTTGTTGGGGTCGTGGGTCTAGGCCAATCTTTCACTGCCGCAATCTTATGAGGATCCACCTGAATTCCCTCACTGGAAATAACATGCCCTAGAAAGGCTACGGACTCCAACCAAAACTCACATTTTGAGAACTTGGCATACAATTGATGCTTAAGAAAGGCCTGCAATGCTGCTCTGAGGTGAACGGCATGATCTTCCCTACTCCGAGAGTAGATGAGGATGTCGTCAATGAATACAATCACATAGGAATCTAGGAATGGCTTGAATACCCGATTCATAAGGTCCATGAAAGCTGCTGGGGCATTGGTTAGCCCAAAAGACATGACCAAAAACTCGAAGTGACCATAACGAGTTCTGAAGGCGGTCTTAGGAATATCCTGCTCCTTAATTTTCAACTGGTGGTACCCAGACCGTAAATCAATCTTTGAGAAGAACTTTGCTCCCTGCAATTGGTCAAACAAATCATCCACTCGAGGCAAAGGATATTTATTCTTGATGGTGACTTTGTTAAGCTGCCGATAATCAATACACATTCGAAGTGACCCATCCTTCTTTTTGACAAAAAGAACCGGAGCACCCTATGGCGACACACTCGGTCGTATGAACCCTTTCTCTAATAAATCCCTCAGTTGCTCCTTTAACTCCTTTAACTCTGCCGGCGCCTTCCTGTACGGTGGAATGGATATTGGCTGAGTATCTAGCAATACATCGATCCTAAAATCAATCTCCCTATCCAGCGGAATGCCTGGAAGCTCATCCGGAAACACTTCAGGAAATTCATTCACAATTGGCACGGACTCGAGGGTAGGCACCTCTGAGGTGGTGTCCGTTACCCAAACCAAGTGATAGATACACCCCTTCTTAATCATCTTTGAGGCCTTAAGGTATGAAATAAACCTACCCCTTGGCACTACACCATTTCCTCTCCATTCGATAACTGGTTCGTTAGGGAACTCGAGCCTCATAACTCTCGTCCGACAGTCAAGCTTGGCAAAGCATGAATAAAGCCAATCCATCCCCATAATTACATCAAAATCAACCATCCCAAGCTCAATAAGATCGGTTGTGGTAACACGACCACTCACCGTAACAACACAATTTCTATAGACTCGTGAGGCTATAATAGAATCACCAACCGGAGTCGACACAGAGAACGGCTCATGAAGCTGTTCGGGTTCTATCCCAAAACTTGAAGCAATGAATGGAGTAACATAAGACAAGGAGGACCCCGGATCAATAAGGGCATAGCAATCAATAGTCTGAACAGACAGGATACCTGTAACAACATCTGGAGAAGCCTCGGCATTCTGGCGGCCACTCAATGCATAGAATCGGCTGGGTCCACCCCTACCATGAGCTCCACCCCTAGCTGCACCACGCCCTGCTGATGCTGGAGTACACGCTGATGACGTAGCAACCGAAGAACCAGATGACTGAGCAAATCCCCTACCTATACCCTGACGGGGTGCACGACAATCCCGTTGAATGTAACCTCTCACCCCGCACCCTAAGCATACCGGGATGTCAAGGTAGAAAGTCTCTGTATGAAATCTCCCACACTTGGGGCATGTAGGTCTCCCCTTCTGCTGGGACCTCACCCAGGACGACCAGACTGACGAGACCTCATGTTGTCTGAACCGGGTCTCGAGTAACTGCCCTGCTGATGACTGTGCACGGATGGTGGTGCACTCACGGAGGACTGAGCATATGACTGGGATGGCCCTGATGACCCTTTCCTTGGAAGTGATCTTCCTGAATGACCCATTGACCGGGCCCTGCTGCTACTTTCTCTTTCTGCACGAATCTTCAATTTCCTGGCCTCTGTGGCCTGAGCAAACCCCACGATCCTCCCATAGTTCATATCCGAGTGCAAAGCTGCTGTGGCGGCCTCATTCACTACCAAAGGGCTAAGGCCCTGAACAAACCGTCGAACCGGGCATCCATGGTCGACACTAAATGAGGAGCGTACTTGGACAACCTTACGAACTCCACGTGATACTCCCAAACACTCATACTGCCCTGTTTGAGAACCTCGAACTCGATGGCATGGGCTGCCATTGCCTCAGCAGGTAAGAAGTGGTCCATAAATGCATCCACGAACTCATCCCATCTGGCCGGAGGGCTCCCTTCCTCACGGGAATCCTCCCACATTTTGAACCATGAACGTGCCGCTCCCTTCAGCCTGTAAGAGGCCAACTCTACCCCCTCTATATCTGTAGCCTTCATCACTCTGAGGGTCTTGTATATCTCATCAAGGAATTTTTGTGGGTCAGCCTCTGGATCGGTGCCTGAAAATTCTGGAGGGGCCAATCGCAAGAATTGATGGACTCTGGAGCCAAAGGAATCTCCCTGTCCGCTGGAGGATGCAGGGGCATCATGGGATCTCTGGGCCTGGGCGGCCACTAGCTGTGTTAACATATGAATGGCTCCCCTAAGATCCTCGTTAGAGATACCGGAACCGGAAGCTGGTATTGTATCAGAATCAGGGAACACTGGCAGGAGGAATGGTGGCATCCTCTGCCGGAGCTGGAATAGGGACACTTGGGTTTTGAACAGATGGGCCAGGCAAATTCAGGACTGGTGGGTCATTCTCGCCCATGACATCGGGTACATGATTAGCAGCCGCACTCGGGCCGGCATTGGCCCCAAGGCCGAGTCTAGCCTTCTTCTTATGCGCCATATTCTGAAAATTTGGGAACAAGGCGCGAATTAGACACAAATATTTCCACATTACACTTTACCGCACGATATAGATTATCAAAGAAATAGGTAAATTCCTAAATGCCCGTGTAGCCCCCAACTTATCTGATGTGGTCGACAACACACCGATAAGAAGGGCACTACTAGACATGGCTCCGAGACATCCTAGGACACTTTAAAACCTTAGGCTCTGATACCAAGTTTGTCACGCCCCAAATCGAGGGGACATGACCGGCGCCTGACCGGGTAGCCCCAGTCAAGCGGACCTGGGTGCCTTTCATTCCCATGCGTTACCCCTGTGTTGATTGTTTCTCATTAACCAAATATCTTACTAATCATAAATGATTTCACAATAAACAAACAAAACCATACGAGCGACTCCTTATCAAGTTTGCAGTTTTTACAACGCCCGACATAACATAATGTATACATAAGACTGGAATCCCACAGTTTACATGTCTACAGAGCCTCTAGGATACAAAAGGGAATACAATACTTGCCGGTAACAAGGCTCTGGATATACCTTACACAAAATCCAAAATAAAGTCCAAAATGAAAGTGGCATGAGCCACACAGGGCCCGGAGGAAGAAAGGGGCTCACCAAAACGGGCAGTGAAAGATGAAGGATACTACTGCCGATGAGTTGAAGTGCCTGCTACCGATCCACCTACAATCATAACACGAATGTAGCGCCTCCGGCAAAAGGGACGTCAGTACACGTGAATTGTACTGGTATGTATGGACAAACTTTGTCCCAAGTAAACTCAAGCTGTTAGACAAGATAATGACGACAATACAACCAATAAACTACATTAAGGATCAATTAAGCCGGCTAACCATGTTTTCCACCTTTTACTCATTTCACACAAGACTCAACACGAAGCACATTTAAGATCAACAAGTAGAACAACAACAAATCAACCACATAAATCACAAGTAGTCAAACAAAGGGGCAATCAGTGCCCCACAGGTTGCAAACTCTCCTGTTGTCTCCTTTCACAATTTCATATCAATGATTTTGTATCAATTTCATTTGCGATTTCGATCGCTTTCCATCCTTATTACCTCGTCCACCCTTATTTCCTCGGCCACCCTTATCACCCCAACCCACACCTTATTTCTTCATGTTACAGCGCGCAACCCGATCCCACCGTACTGTTTTCAAACACAACAATCACAAAGAGCAGATAAGACACTACACACAATTACAACAAGTTCAAATAAGCAATTTACACATTGGTTCATGTTCTCAATTACTTCTCAAGCCAATATCACAACCAAGTTACAATGTTTCCAAAATCGAGGATGTTCATACTATTATGTTCAATAACTTACCACACCTCAAGTGTTTCGTTTCTTTTCCACAAGGTACCATATGTGCCATTATAGCCATTATTCACAATTCTTTTACCAAATTCAACTCTCATTCATCTTTCGGCTCATATCTCATATTACATCACTCATAGTTCAACAACAACTTTGAATATCCAACAACAACATCAAGAATTTCACACAATTTGTCAATTTAACACGAACCAAACAAATTTCACACATATAGGCGATTTCACAAGAATCAAAATTAGCCATACATACCTGGTATCGAGTTTCCTTCTTTTAACGTCCTACTTTATGCTTAGCCAAGCTATCCTAGCTTTGCTGACCTTGTTTCGCAGGTTCCTACGCCTATTCACTTCCTCTTTACTAACAATCAAGTTCAAATAACCATGCATGAGTGTAAAATCTCATTTTCAAAAGCTATTATATGTAACCCTCTCCTTACCTATTTTAAAACTGAAAATTAGAGGAAATAGCTAGGGTTTTTACCTTCAAATGATTTGGGAAAGTTGAATCCTCGCCCTAGAATTCCTTGAACTAAGTAGTTGGAACAATCTTGGAGGATAAAAGACTTCTCTCTCTAAAATCCCTCTCTTCTCTCTCTAGTTTTTCTAAGATGATATGATAAAATGAAAGAGAAAGGCGTTATATTAAAGAAGAGGTCAGGTTGGATTTAAACTTTCTGGGCCGGGTCAATTCTGCGGTCGCATATGCGATCGCAGAATCAACATGCGGTCCGCATAGTAACCGCGAAATTGCCTCAAAATTTACACAAGTTCTGTTACGGAATGCGACCAAAATGCGGTCCGCATTCTTGATCTGCGGTCGCATAGTGCACCGCAGATTTGACACTCAAAAACCTTCAAGAATTTATGCGGTAGATCTGCAGTCCGCAGATCCATTTTGCGATCGCATATCGACCGTATTCTCAACACCAAATTTTGCAAACCTTCTGTTAAGCTCTACGACAAGAATGCGTTCCGCATAGCAGATCTGCGATCGCATTCCTGACCGCAGAATCGACACTTTTCCGGAAAAATTGACTCTTTACATTTTTGAAACTTAAATCACTACCAAGTTCTATGCATTCCTAACACATTATTCCGACCAAGACACTATAGCTACTAGGCTTTATGCACAAAATTTTTACGGGGCCTTACATCCTCCCCCCCTTAAGATCATTCGTCCTCGAATGAGGGTTTTGAAAATGAGTTGGTTTTGAAAGACATGATATGCAAACTACCAAAATTGCCAGCAGCTGGTAGTACTCCATCTCCTCCAACACTTCAAGAGCCTTACTATGCTCCCCCAATTTCCAGAGCGCCTCCTGCGCGGGGTACCTCCAAGGGTTAGTCCAGCGGGGTGGGGCCGATCAATCACAACCATCGCGTCCTCCCAGGGCTTGTTTTGAGTGCGGGGATACTCGCCATCTGGTTAGGGAGTGCCCTAGGCGTAGGAGAGGAGCCCCTTTACAGATTTTTCGCAACCTCAACGCGGCTCTCAGGGTCAGTAGGCCATCGGTCCAGCCCTAGTTACCACCCCACCTGCCCAGCCAGCTAGAGGCAGGGATCAAGGTGATAGAGGCCGCTCTCGAGCGAGAGGTCAGACTAGATTTTATGCTATTCTTGGTCGCACCGCAGCTGTCGCCTCTGATTCTGTTATCACAGGTATTATCTTGGTTATTCACAGAGAGGCATCGGTTCTATTCAATCCTGGTTCTACTTTTTCATATGTATCCTCTTATTTTGCTTCACATCTGGGTGTGCCTCGGGATTCTTTGAGTGCCCCGTTTATGTTTCTACTCTGGTGGGAGATTCTTTGGTTATGGATCGTGTGTATCGGTCGTGTTTGGTTAATATTTGTGGTTTTGAGACCAGAGCTGATCTTTTGTTGCTCGGTATGGTTTATTTCAATATTATTCTAGGCAAAGACTGGTTTTCTCCCCATCATGCTACTCTTGATTGTCATGCCAAGACGTGACGCTGGCTATCTCAGGCATTCCACATATTGAGTGGAGTGGTACTCTAGATCACACCCCCAGTCGTGTTATTTCCTTTCTCAAAACTTAGTGTATAAGAGAATGGGTGTGCTGCTTATCTAGCTTATGTGAGGGATGTCAGTGTTGACACTCATTCTATTGATTTAGTCCCAGTGGTACGTGATTTCTCTAATGTGTTTCCAGCTGATCTCCCGGGCATGCCGCCCGATAGAGATATCGATTTTTGTATTGACTTATTGCCGCATAGCTCCTCCTGAGTTCAAGGAGTTGAAGAATAAATTACAGGAGTTGTTGGGTAAGGGTTTCATTCGACCCAGTGTTTCGCCTTTGGGTGCTCCTGTGTTGTTTGTGAAGAAGAAGGACGATTCTAAGCGTATGTGCATTGATTATCGCCAATTGAACAAAGTTACAGTGAAGAACTGGAACCCTTTGCCACGTATTAATGACTTATTTGATCAGCTACAAGGCGCATAGGTGTTCTCCAAGATTGATTTGCGCTCTGGTTATCGTCAGTTGAAGATTCGGGAGCCAGATATTTCGAAGATTGCCTTCAGGACTCGATATGGTCACTACGAGTTCCTCCTTATGTCTTTCGGGCGGACTATTACCCCAGCAGCTTTCATGTATTTGATGCAAAATGTATTCAGGCCATATCTTGACTCGTTCGTGATTGTTTTCATTGATGATATTTTGGTATATTCCCGAAGTCGGGAAGAGCATGAGCAGCACCTGGGGATAGTGCTTCAGACTCTGAGGGAGAAGCAATTATATGCAAAGTTCTCTAAATGTGAGTTTTGGCTGATTTCGGTGGCATTTCTAGGCCACGTGGTGTAAAGCGAGGGTATTTGAGTGGATCCGAGGAAGGTGGAGGCCATGTAGGGTTGGCCCAGGCCCTCCTCAGCTACTGAGATTCGTAGCTTCCTTGGTTTGGCGGGTTATTACCATCGCTTTGTGGAGGGGTTCTCTTCGATCGCAGCACCTATGACCAGATTGACCCAAAAGGGTGCCCCTTTTCAGTGGACAGAGGAGTGTGAGGCGAGCTTTCAAAAGCTCAAGATAGCCTTAACTTCAGCCCCAATCTTGATGTTGCCTACCGGTTCGAGGTCCTATAAAGTTTAATGCGATGCCTCACGGGTTGGACTTAGAGCAGTATTGATGCAGGACAGTAAGGTGATTACCTACGTGTCCCGACAGCTGAAGGTGCATGGAAACTACCCTGTCCACGATCTTGAGCTAGCTGCCATTGTTCACGCCTTGAAGATTTGGCGCCATTATTTGTATGGGGTTCCTTTTGAGATTTACACTGACCATCGAAGTTTGCAGCACTTGCTTAAGTAGAAGGACCTGAACATGCGTCAGAGGAGAGAGATGGTAGGAGTTGTTAAAAGACTATGATATTACTATTCTTTATCACCCGGGCAAGGACAATGTGGTTGTCGATGCCTTGAGTCATCGGGCGGAGAGTTTGGGGAGTTTGGCATATCTACCAGCTTCGGAGAGACCTATGGCGATGGATGTTCAGGCTTTGGCTAGGTAATTTGTTAGGTTGGATCTTTCGGAGCCCAGCCGTGTTCTGGCTTGTGTGGTTTCTCGGTCTTCTCTATTTGATCGCATCAGAGAGCGACAGTTTGATGACCCTTATTTGCTTGATCTTCAGGACAAGGTTCAGTGTGGTGATGCTTGGGATGTTACCATCGGGGATGACAGAGTGATGAGGATGCAGGGGCATATTTGTGTGCCCAATGTAGATGATCTTCGAGAGTTGATTCTAGCTAAGGCCCATAGCTCGCGGTATTCATATCTTGGTGTCGCGAAGATGTATCAGGACTTGAGGCAGCACTATTGGTGGAGGCGGATGAAGAAGGATATAGTTGACTATGTTTCTAGATGCCTCAACTGCTAGTAGGTGAAGTATGAGCATCAGCGCCCGGGTGGGTTATTGTAGCAGATTGAGATCCCAGAGTGGAAGTGGGAGTGCATCACCATGGACTTCGTATCTGGACTTCCACGGACTGTGAGGAAGTTTGATTACATTGGGGTCATTGTGGATCGGCTGACCAAGTCCGCCCATTTTATACCTGTGTGCACTACTTACCCATCGGAGCGATTGGAGGAGATCTATATCAAGGAGATAGTCCGGTTGCATGGTATTCCAGTTTCCATCATTTCAAACAGAGGTACTCAGTTTACTTCACGGTTCTGTAGGGTCATGCAGCAGGAGTTAAGTACTCGGGTGGAGTTGAGCACAGTTTTACTCCCAGACAGATGGCCAGTCTGAGCGCACTATTCAGATTTTGGAGGATATGCTATGTGCGTGCGTGATTGAGTTTGGAGGTTCATGGGATCATTTTCTGCCACTGGCGGAGTTTTTTTATAACAACAGCTATCAATCCAGCATTCAGATGGTGCCGTATGAGGCCCTATATGGTAGGAGGTGCAGGTCCCCAGTGGGTTGGCTTGAGCCGAGTGAGGCCAGGTTGCTAGGTACTGAATTGGTCTAGCATGCAATAGACAAGGTCAAGGTGATTCGGGATAGACTCTGTGCAGCCTAGTCCAGACAGAAGAGTTATGCAGACAAGAAGGTTTGCGATGTGGCATTTATGGTTGGCGAACGTGTTCTACTTCGGGTCTCGCCCATGAAGGGCGTCATGAGATTTAGGAAGAAAGGGAAGTTGAGTCCGAGATTTATTGGGCCTTTTGAGATTTTGAGGCGTGTTAGGGAGGTTGCTTATGAGCTTGCCTTACCTCCCAGCCTAGTCGGAGTTCATCCATTTTTTCATGTTTCTATGTTTCCGAGATATCATGGTGACCTGTCGCACGTATTGGATTTCAGTTCAGTCCACCTGGACAAGGATCTATCTTATGTTGAGGAGCCACTGGCCATTTTGGACAGACAAATCAGAAAGTTGAGGTCAAACAACATCACTTCGATGAAGGTCCGGTGGTGGGGTCGGCCGGCCGAGGAGGCAACTTGAGAGAACGAGCAGGATATGCGCAGCTAGTACCCTTATCTTTTCACTACTTCAGGTATGTTTTCTATTCTCGTTTGAGGATGAACCAATGTTTAAGTGTGGGAAGATGTAAAGAGCGGGTCGGTCTTTTTTTAAATTTACGCCCCAGTTCCTAATTAATTGTTTCCCCTAAGTTCATTTTTGCTATTGTGATTTTCCAGGATGTTCAGTTCTAGAAATCGGAGTTTTTGTCACGACCCTAGTTCACCAATCGTGAACATGTCGTGATGGCACCCAAGTCCCCACGACTAGGTAAGCCTAACACGTTGCGGAATATACAAGCTATGAACACTTAAATAAGAAAACAACGGAAAAATAGGGTAAAAGATATGTACTCCGTGCCACTTGGCACATACATCCGTCAACACCATGAATAAAACACTACCAAGATCCGGAATCCCATGGTAACACAGACTAAAAGAGAATATATAATTGTGGCCCTACGTGTAAAGAGTGTCTAACAACGAAATGAAGGAAAAATGCCAACTAGTACTATTAGAATTGAAGGAAAAGCCTCTGGATCCGCGGACGTAGCAGATCATACCTCGAGGTCTCCCAGAAAGCTGCGGAATCACCTAGCACGGGCCTCCTCTGATGTACCTGGATCTGCACAGCAAAAGTGTGCAGAAGAGTAGCATGAGTACACCACGGCGGTACTCAGTAAGTGCCAAGCCTAACCTCGATGGAGTAGTGACGAGGAAGGTCAGGGCCCTACCGAGAAACAATAATATAATGATAATAACAATAATAAGCAGTTTAAATGATAATAATTTCCGAAATTAACAACAATAAATGATTATTGCAATCATCTACAATTAAGCTAACAACAAATAGTCAACTCAATAAACCAGTCCAGGACCTGTGGGAATCGAACCCACAGTCCCATTGACAGTACCTCTGGGTCTCCGGGAATCGAACCCGCAGCCCATGTCTCGATAAATAATCAATAACTCGGGATCTCCGGGAATCGAACCCGCAGTCCCTACAAATAACTCAGGATCTCGGGAATCGAACCCGCAGTCCCTACCAATAACTCAGGATCTCGGGAATCAAACCCGCAGTCCCTAACAATAACTCAGGTCTCTGAGAATCGAACCCACAGCCCTGGGTCTCCGGGAATCGAACCCGCAGTCCACAAGCACAGCCAATAAAGGAATCCACAGAGAGAATAATCTATATATACTTAAAAGCCAAAGACAATGGCTTCTCCTTAAGCCAAGTGGCAGCCTTGAAAAAAGCCACTTGGCATAATTAGTTATTTAGTTAATAGTTAGTTATTTTTTTTGAATTTAAATTTAAATATCTATAAAATATGAAAATAAGAAAAAAAATTATCAATTCAAATTGAGGAGTAGTTATTCCTAATATATATATATATATATATATATATATATATATATATATATATATATATATATATATATATATATATATATATATATAGAAGAGAGATATATAGAGAGAGAGAGAGAGAGAGAGAGAGAGAGAGAGAGAGAATAGGAATAGCAAAAAAGTCCAAAAAAGTTCAACAAGTGTCAAAATTTAGGAACAAACCTCCAAAATATTTGGATATTCAATTTACTACAACATAGACAATTTTTTAAATGCTTTGTTAAACCTAAAAATTCGAAAAACATAACTAAATTGAACCTTCCCTTTTCTCTTAAAAATTAAAAATTCAGAGTATTTATTAGATGCATTGATTTTAAAAAATGTATACCAAGACAAACCGTTATTTTTTTCTATTAAAAGAGAGAAAATATTGTTGTACTAATTTGATAGTGTTGAGAAAAAGTTATTTGGCACTTTTAGAATAAAATCGAAACTATTTTTGATTAATTTAAATTATATATCTATATTTATATAAAGATTCACTCATCAAGAATATAAGAAAAATATTATACAAAAGAAAGCAACAAACATAAATATTAAACAAAGTAACATGCTAATATTAATAATACTAAATATTGGATAATATATTAAAAAATTACATAACAAAAAAGGTATTCGATGACTATATTAGTTCCTTTAATTTAATAGAGATTTTATCAATTAAAATTCAGATTATATTATTGAGAATAGCAAAATAAAATTTAAAATAAAATAATATTTCACGAGTAATAAAATATATCTTTTATTATATTACAAAAAGAAAGTAGTAATAAAAAATATTATACAAATTTATATGCTAATAAATTTTTATTAACAATATAATAATACTAAATATTATATATAATAAAGAATAATATAGAACAAAAAATATTTTTTATTAGTTCCCTTTAATTTAATAGATATTTTAGTCATTAAAATGCAAATAATATTGCTGAGGAAAAAGAATAAAATTTTAAATAAAAATATGTTTCTTGATTCATAAAATATATATTTTTTATTATATTACAAAAAGATAGTAGCAGATAAAAATATTAAACAATGTAATATACTAATAAAAATATCTATAAACAATATAATAATACTAAATATTGGTAATATAATATCTTCACAAGGTAGAGGTAAGGTTTGCGTACGGACTACCCTCCCCGAATCCCGTGGTGTGGGATAATACTAGGTATATTGTTGTTGTTGTTGTTGTTGTATATAAGTACATTTAATGTAATAGAGATATTAGATATCATATTGACAAATATGATGACAATTAAAATTTATAAAACAATACAATCTAATATGTTCAAATAACCCGATCATAATTTCCGTTAATTCATATTTTTTAATATCGACCGCGCATCGCGCGGGTATAACTACTAGTTATGCTTAAATATAACTTCACTGAAAAATAGTGCCGATAATTATCAAGGAGTTCAAACAAGGCAATTAGGCAACTAAACAGTTAAGTACTACCTAATCATGCTTTCCTAACCACTACCGGGTAAAAATATCAAATTAACAGCCAAAGACAGGAATATCGCTCATAGAACATTTTAATTAAAGTGCGTTTTCAACAACCGGCGCATGTACACGCCCGTCACCTCGCGTACAAGGCATTTAAACTATCACATAATATCCTAGGGGTGAGAATTCCCCCACACGAGGTTAGACAAGCCACTTACCTCGACTCCGGTACAAAACCGCTATGAAACAACTCTCTTGCCGCGAATGTCGGCCTCCACAAGTATAGAATCTGATAAAAATCAATAGAATCACATCAAAATAGGCTAATTGGGCATTACCCAATCAAAAATAACTCAAAATATACATAAACCCACAAGTTGCCAAAACCCGACTTTCGGTACGCTTATCGAAAAATCACGAAAATTATATATTCGGGTTCCTTATCTCAATACGAGTCTAGGCATATAAAATTTACCAAAATCGGACTCCATTTGCCCACTCAAATCGGAGATTTTCTAACATTTAGGCCTAGGGCTCAAACCCACCTTTAATCTTCCAATTTCAGTGAAATAATCACGGATTTCATGATAAACCAACGAATTAAGGTCAAGAAACTTACCCCGATGATTTCCCGATGATATCCCAGCGTTTCCCCTTCAAAATCCTCTCTTGGAGCTCAACAATGGCGGTTTTGGTGTGTTAGGCCGCGACTGAAATGTTCTGGACTTAAAGTCACTGCCAGGCCATTTTACTCTACGCGATCGCAGCACCGGGCTTGCGATCGCGATGCACAAAATATGGGCGGCCTAATTTTCCTCTACGCGATCGCGTGACCCTGGACGCGATCGCAGTGAACAACTCAGCAACCCTACGCGATCGCAAACGTACTAACGCGATCGCGAAGAACAAACTCGTCCGGCTCCACAAACTACCCTACGCGATCGCATACTCACTCACGCGATCGCACTGTTTCCGACTAATACCCTACGCGATCGCATGAAACCTCACGCGATCGCACTGGTTCAACCTCCAGACTTACGCGATCGCAGGCTTTACTTCGCGATCGCAGAGCTCAAGATTTCTCCCTTACGCGATCGCATGGCCATCTCCGCGATCGCGGAGAGCAAAATTGCTCTACAGATATTGCGGCAGAACAGCAGTGCCTTTTGGCACAAATTGGTCCGTTTGGACCCCGAATTCATCCCGAGGCTCCCGGGACCCCAACGAAAACCACCAACATACTCCAAAACACGATATGAACTCGTTCAAATCATAAAAACACGTCTAACAACATCAAAACCCATAATTCGCATCGAATTCAAGCCTAAATTTCTTAAAACTTTCCGAATTGCACATTCGATCTAAAACCCGACCAAACGACGTCCGAATGACCTGAAACTTTGCGGACATATCCAAATTCACATAACAAAGCTACAGAAATTGTCGGAATTCCATTCCGACCCCTGGATCAAAATCTCACCTATCGTTCGGATTCGCCAAAATTTCAACATTCGGCATTTCAAGCCTAATTGAGCTACGGACCTCCAAAATACATTCCGAACGTGCTCCCAACCCCGAAATCACCTAACGGAGCTAATGGAACCATCGGATTTCCGTTCCGAGATCGTGTTAACACTGTTCCGGCTACGGGCAATTTCTAGCTTCAAAGCTCTTATTTAGGGACTAAGTGTCCCAAAATGCTCAAATTTTTAGAGCCGACTCTCCCGGCAACCCACAATAGCAGAAATGAACTTAGGGGAACAGTTAAATTAGGGATTGGGGCGAAATTTTCTAAAATGACCGGTCGGGTCGTTACATCTTCCCACACTTAAAGATTCGTTCGTCCTCGAACGAGCATAGAAAAAACATACCTGGAGTAGTGAAAAGATGAGGGTACTGACTGCACATATCCTGCTCGGTCTCCCAAGTCGCCTCCTCGACCGGCTGGCCCTGCCACTGAACCTTTACCGAAGCGATGTTCTTTGACCTTAGTTTTCTGACCTGCCTGTCTAGAACGACAACTGGCTCCTCAACATAAGACAGATCCTTGTCTAGCTGAACAGAAGTGAAATCCAACACATGCGACGGGTCACCATGGTATCTCCGGAGCATGGAGACATGAAATACGGGGTGAACTCCGGCTAGGCTGGGAGGTAAGGCCAACTCATAAGCAACCTCCCCAACACGCCTCAAAATCTCAAAAGGGCCAATAAATCTAGGACTCGGCTTTCCTTTCTTCCCAAACCTCATAACGCCCTTCATGGGCGAGACTCGAAGCAGAACCCGCTCACCAACCATAAAAGCCACATCGCGAACCTTCTTGTCCGCATAACTCTTCTGTCTAGACTGGGCTGCACGAAGTCTGTCCTGAATCACCTTGACCTTGTCCATAGCCTCATGAACCATATCGGTGCCTAGCAACACGGCCTCGCCGGCTCGAAACCAACCCGCGGGAGACACTGCGCCTCCTACCATATAGGGCCTCGTACGGTGCCATCCGAATACTAGACTGGTAGCTGTTGTTATAAGCAAACTCCGCCAGCGGCAAGAAGTGATCCCATGAACCTCCGAACTCAATCACGCACGCACGGAGCATATCCTCCAAAATCTGAATAGTGCGCTCAGACTGACCATCAGTCTGGGGATGAAACGATGTGCTCGGCTCCACCCGAGTACCTAACTCCTGCTGTACAGCCCTCCAGAACCGTGAAGTGAACTGAGTGCCTCTCTCTGAAATGATGGAAACTGGAATACCATGCAGCTGAACTATCTCCCTGTTATATAGATCTCTGCCAGTCGTTCCGATGAATAAGTAGTGCTCACCGGTATAAAATGGGCGGACTTGGTCAGCCGATCCACAATGACCCAAATAGAATCAAACTTCCTAACCGTCCGTGGAAGTCCGGATACAAAGTCCATGGTAATGCGCTCCCATTTCCACTCGGGAATCTCAATCTGCTGCATCAATCCACCGGACGCTGATGCTCATACTTCACCTGCTGGCAGTTGAGGCATCTGGAAACATGATCAACTATATCCCTTTTCATCCGCCTCCACCAATAATGTTGTTTCAAGTCCTGATACATCTTCGCGGCACCCGGATGGATGGAATACCGCGAACTATGGGCCTCTGCTAGAATCAGCTCTCGAAGATCATCTACATTGGGCACACAGATACGCCCCTGCATCCTCGTAACTCCATCATCCCCGATGGTAACATCTCGAGCATCACCACGCCGAACTCTATCCTGAAGGACAAGCAAATGAGGGTCGTCGAACTGACGCTCCCTGATGCGGTCAAATAGAGAAGACCGAGAAACCACACAAGCTAGAATCCGGCTGGGCTCCGAAAGATCCAATCTAACAAACTGCCTGGCTAAAGCCTGAACATCCATCGCCATAGGCCTCTCTGAAGCTGGTAGATACGCCAAACTCCCCAAACTCTCTGCCCGACGACTCAAGGCATCGGCAACCACATTAGCCTTGCCCGGATGATAGAGAATAGTAATATCATAGTCCTTCAGTAGCTCCAACCATCTCCTCTGAAGCATATTCAGGTCCTTCTGCTTAAGCAAGTGCTGCAAGCTCCGGTGATCAGTGTAGATCTCACAAGGAACCCCGTATAAATAATGACGCCAAATTTTCAAGGCGTGAACAATGGCAGCTAGCTCCAAATCATGAACAGGGTAATTCTTCTCATGTACCTTCAGCTGTCTCGACGCGTAGGCAATCACCCTACCGTCCTGCATCAATACCGCACCGAGTCCAACTCGTGAGGCATCACAATATACAGTATAGGACCCCGAACCTGTAGGCAACATCAATATAGGGGTCGAAGTCAAAGCTGTCTTGAGCTTCTAAAAGCTCGCCTCACACTCGTCTGTCCACTGAAAAGGGGCACCCTTTTGGGTCAATCTAGTCATAGGTGCTGCAATCGAAGATAACCCCTCACAAAACGACGGTAATAGCCCGCCAAACCAAGGAAACTACGAATCTCAGTAGCGGAAGAGGGTCTGGGCCAACTCTGCACGGCCTCCACCTTCCTCGGATCTACTCGAATACCATCACTCGACACCACATGGCCCAAAAATGCCACTGAACTCAACCAGAATTCACATTTAGAGAACTTGGCATAAAGCTGCTTCTCCCTCAGAATCTGAAGCACTATCCTCAAATGCTGCTCATGCTCTTCCCGGCTTCGGGAATATACTAGAATATCATCAATGAAGACAATCACAAATGAGTCCAGATAAGGTCTGAACACACTGTGCATCAAATGCATAAAGGCTGCTGGGGCATTAGTCAGCCCAAAAGACATCACGAGGAACTCGTAGTGACCATACTGGGTCCTGAAGGCAGTCTTCGGGATATCTGGCTCCCGAATCTTCAGCTGGTGATACCCAGAGCGCAAATCAATCTTAGAAAACACCTGTGCGCCCTGTAGCTGGTCAAATAAATCATCAATACGGGGCAAAGGATACTGGTTCTTCACTGTAACCTTGTTCAGCTGACGATAGTCAATACACATACGCATAGAACCGTCCTTTTTCTTCACAAACAATACAGGAGCACCCCAAGGCGAAACACTAGGTCGAATGAAACCCTTACCCAATAACTCCTGTAACTGATCCTTCAACTCCTTCAACTCAAGAGGAGCCATACTGTACGGTGGAATAGAAATGGGCTGAGTGCCTGGCAACAAGTCAATAGCAAAGTCAATATCTCTGTCGGGCGGCATGCCGGGAGATCAGCTGGAAATACATCAGCAAAGTCACGTACCACAAGAACAGAATCAATAGAGGGAGTGTCAATACTGACGTCCCGCACATAGGCTAGATAAGCAGCACACCCCTTCTCAACCATACGCTGAGCTCTGAGAAAAGAAATAACACGGCTAGGGGTGTGATCTAGAGTACCACTCCACTCAATACGTGGAATGCCTGGCATAGCCAGCGTCACGGTCTTGGCGTGACAATCAAGAATAGCATAATGGGGCGACAACCGGTCCATGCCCAGAATAATATCAAAATCGACCATCCCAAGCAGCAATAGATCCGCGCTGGTCTCAAAATCACAAATGGTAATCAAACACGACCGATATACGCGGTCCACAGCCCAAAGAATCACCCACCGGAGTGGAAACATAAATGGGGGCACTCAAAGAATCCGAGGCACACCCAGATGAGAAGCAAAGTAAGAAGACACATATGAAAAAGTGGAACCGGGGTCGAATAGAACCGATGCCTCCCTGTGACTAACCGAAATAATACCTGTGATAACAGAGTCGGATGCAACAGCCGCGGCGCGATCGGGAATAGCATAGAATCGCTGGCATGTCCCCCTCTCGAGGGCGGCCCTGGGAACCACGACCCCCGCGCCGCATGGGCCGGGCGAGGTGGAATAGCGGCGGAGGCTGGAATGATAGCCTGGCGACCACGAGAAGCCACGGCGATGCTTGCGAGGCGGTGAGGTGCTCCCCTCCTGCGCACGGGGCACTCCCCGACCGGATGGCGAGTATCCCGTGCCCAAAGCAAGCTGCGGGAGGACACGGTGAGCGTGGGCGGCCGGCCTCGCCCCCGCTAGTCGACCCACGGAAGGACCCGCGCGGGAGGTGCGCTCGGAAGCGGGGAGCATAATAAGGCTCGCGAGGTCTTTGGAAGAGGTCGGAGTACTACGGCTACGCGGGCAATGCGCGAGTGAGTCGGTCGGCCGGAATAACCCACGCCAAAACGACCGGGGCTGTCGAAGTGCGGGCACCGGAGAAATGGCCGGAGCTCGCGAGACCTCTTGGCCTCTCTGTCTCCCCGCTCTCTAGGGAGCGTACTCTCGATCCTCCTGGCAATGCTAGCACTCGCTGATAAGATATATCTGTCTCCAGACTCTGCGGCCGTCTTCGGACCGGATCGGCGGAATCGAGGCCCTCGATAAATCTCGCACTTTCTCCCGGACCAGTGGCTACCAAAGCGGTGCATTCCTGGCTAGACGGGTAAAACTGATAGCATACTCCGACTGACATGGAGCCCTGTCGCAACCGCTCAAACTCCGGCGCCAAGAATCCCTAAGGCTGCGTGGAACAAACTCCCTCGAAAACGGATCGAACAGCGCGTCCAGAGTCAATGAAGCGGACTCCTACGGATTGTCCAACTAATACGTGCGCCACCGATCGTAAGCGGCGTCAGCAGCGAAAGCGGTGAAGGAAGCACCGCTGGTCTCCACAATCCCCATAGTACGAAGAATACGATGACACTCCTCTAGAAAACCCAATGCATCGTCTGAAGCCAAACCACCTAAACAACGGAGGGTCGTATTTCTCGAACCTCTCCAATCTCTGTTGCTCGTCCTCGGAGCGGTGAGTCCCTCTCCGAGGCGTCTTTGGGGGCGGCGGAGGCATAACCAAAGCATGCTGGAACCTGTCCCAGCGGCACACGCTGCTACGGTGTAATCGGCTGCGGGAGTGCGGGCCCCTCCCCGGCACGAGATGTAGGCTGCCGACGAGAGGAAGCAATCTGCTGAGCTAAAGTGGTATACGTACTTCGTGAGCCGGGCCGGGGTCTCCTGGAGTGTTGGAGTAGTAGCAGGTGTAGTCGGTGTGCCAGGTGCTGCGCTCCGACCTGGTCTACGTGTGGCACCTCAGCGGCAGCGCGCGCGGGTCTTGTGGCTGCACCTCGGGCGCGTCCTCGTCATCTATCATGGCCCCGTCTGACGGCGGCAACAGGGGGCGCGGGTACCCGATCGTCGCGAGTAGCTCGTGTCCTCACCATCTGTGAGAGAATAGAAATCAATAGTTTAGCTTTTAATGCCAAAAATGTCGCACGACAAGGAATCCAAAGAAATGAAGAGTTTCCTAAACAGTTACATAGCCCCTCGTAGATAAATACAGACGTCTCCGTATCGATCAGCGAGACTCTAAGTAACCGGTCTGTGTCCCGTGACTCCTATGAACCTAGGGCTCTGATACCAACTTGTCACGACCCTAGTTTACCAATCGTGAACATGTCGTGATGGCACCTAGTCCCCACGACTAGGTAAGCCTAATACGTTGCGGAATATACAAGCTATGAACACTAAAATAAGAAAAACAGCGGAAAAATAGGGTAAAAGATATGTAATCCGTGCCGCTTGGCACATACATCCGTCAACACCATGAATAAAACACTACCAAGATCCTGAATCCCACGGTAACACGGACTAAAAGAGAATATACAACCGTGGCTCTACGTGTAAAGAGTGTCTAACAACGAAATGAAGGAAAAATGCCAACTAGTACTATTAGAATAGAAGGAAAAGCCTCTGGACCCGCGGACGTAGCAGATCATACCTCGAGGTCTCCCAGAAAGCTGCGGAATCACCTAGCACGGGCCTGCTCTGATGTACCTGGATCTGCACAGCAAAAGTGTGCAGAAGAGTAGCATGAGTACACCACGGCGGTACTCAGTAAGTGCCAAGCCTAACCTCGATGGAGTAGTGACGAGGAAGGTCAGGGCCCTACTGAGAAAACGATAATATAATGATAATAACAATAATAAGCAGTTTAAATGATATTAGTTTCCGAAATTAACAACAATAAATGATTACTGCAATAGTCTACAATTGAGCTAACAACAAATAGTCAACTCAATAAAAACCAGTCCAGGACCTGTGGGAATCGAACCCACAGTCCCATTGACAGTACCTCTGGGTCTCCGGGAATCGAACCCGCAGCCCATGTCTCAATAATATCTCAACAACTCAGGATCTCCGGGAATCGAACCCGCAGTCCCTACCAATAACTCAGGATCTCGGGAATCAAACCCGTAGTCCCTACCAATAACTCAGGATCTTGGGAATCAAACCCGTAGTCCCTACCAATAACTCAGGATCTCGGGGATCAAACCCGTAGTCCCTACCAATAAACTCAGGATCTCGGGAATCGAACCCGTATTCCCTACCAATAAACTCAGGATCTCGGGAATCGAACCTGTAGTCCCTAGCACAGCCAATAAAGGAATCCACAGAGAGAATAATTATGCTTAAATATAACTTCACCGAAAAATAGTGCCGATAATTATCAAGGAGTTCAAACAAGGCAATTAGGCAACTAAACGGTTAAGTACTACCTAATCATGCTTTCCTAACCACTACCGGGTAAAAATATCAAATTAACAGCCAAAGACAAGAATATCGTTCATAGAACATTTTAATTAAAGTGCGTTTTCAACAACCAGCGCATGTACACGCCCGTCACCTCGCGTACAAGGCATTTAAACTATCACATAATATCCTAGGGGTGAGAATTCCCCCACGCGAGGTTAGACAAGCCACTTACCTCGACTCCGGTACAAAACCGCTATGAAACAACTCTCTTGCCGCGAATGTCGGCCTCCACAAGTGTAGAATCTGATAAAAATCAATAGAATCACATCAAAATAGGCTAATTGGGCATTACCCAATCAAAATAACTCAAAATACACCAAAACCCACAAGTTGCCAAAACCCGACCTTTTGGTACGCTTATCGAAAAATCACGAAAATTATATATTCGGGTTCCTTTTCTCAATACGAGTCTAGGCATATAAAATTTACCAAAATCGGACTCCATTTGCCCACTCAAATCAGAGATTTTCTAACATTTAGGCCTAGGGCTCAAACCCACCTTTAATCTTCCAATTTCAGTGAAATAATCACGGATTTCATGATAAACCAACGAATTAAGGTCAAGAAACTTACCCCGATGATTTCCCGATGATATCCCAGCGTTTCCCCTTCAAAATCCTCTCTTGGAGCTCAACAATGGCGGTTTTGGTGTGTTAGGCCGCGACTGAAATGTTCTGGACTTAAAGTCACTGCCAGGCCATTTTACTCTACGCGATCGCAGCACTGGGCTTGCGATCGCGATGCACAAAATATGGGCAGGCCAATTAACTCTACGCGATCGCGTGACCCTGGACGCGATCGCAGTGAACAACTCGGCAACCCTACGCGATCGCAAACGTACTAACGCGATCGCGAAGAACAAACTCGTCCGGCTCCCCAAACTACCCTACGCGATCGCATACTCACTCACGCGATCGCACTGTTTCCGACCAATACCCTACGCGATCGCATGAAACCTCACGCGATCGCACTGGTTCAACCTCCAGACTTACGCGATCGCAGGCTTTACTTCGTGATCGCAGAGCTCAAGATTTCTCCCTTACGCGATCGCATGGCCATCTCCGCGATCGCGGAGAGCAAAATTGCTCTACAATTATTGCAGCAGAAACAGCAGTGCCTTTTGGCACAAATTGGTCCGTTTGGACCCCCGAATTCATCCCGAGGCTCCCGGGACCCCAACGAAAACCACCAACATACTCCAAAACACGATATGAACTCGTTCAAATCATAAAAACACGTCTAACAACATCAAAACCCATAATTCACATCGAATTCAAGCCTAAATTTCTTAAAACTTTCCGAATTGCACATTCGATCTAAAACCCGACCAAACGACGTCCGAATGACCTGAAACTTTGCGGACATATCCAAATTCACATAACGAAGCTACAGAAATTGTCGGAATTCCATTCCGACCCCGGATCAAAATCTCACCTATTGTTCGGATTTTGCCAAGATTTCAAACTTCGGCATTTCAAGGCTAATTGAGCTACAGAACCTCCAAAATAATTTCCGAACGCGCTCCCAACCCCGAAATCACCCAACGGAGCTAATGGAACCATCGGATTTCCGTTCGAGATCGTCTTAACACTGTTCCGGTTGCGGATCATTTTCTAGCTTCAAAGCTCTTATTTAGGGACTAAGTGTCCCAAAATGCTCAAATTTTCAGAGCCGACTCTCCCGGCAACCCACAATAGCAGAAATGAACTTAGGGGAACAGTTAAATTAGGGATTGGGGCGAAATTTTCTAAAACGACCGGTCGGGTCGTTACAGTTTTGGGACACTTAGTACCTATATGAGAGCTTTATAATTGAAAAATGGACCATATTTGAAACAGTGTTAAGACGACCTCGAAATGGAAATCCGATAGTTCCTTTAGCTCCGTTAGGTGATTTTGGGGTTGGGAGCGTGTTCGGAATATATTTTGGAGGTCCGTAGCTCATTTAGGCTTGAAATGCCGAAGTTTGGAATTTTTAAAAATCCGATCGATTGGCGAGATTTTGATCCGGGAGTCAAAATGGAATTCCGACAGTTGCAGTAGCTTTGTTAGGTGATTTTGGATATGTATGCAAAATTTCATGTCATTCGAACATCGTTTGGTCGGGTTTTTGATAGTATGTAGGTTTCAGAAGTTTTGGTTGAAACTTAGGCTTGAATCCGCCATAATTTGATGATTTCTATGTTTAATGATATGTTTTTATGATTTGAACAAGTTCGTATTTTGATTTGGAGTAGGTTGGTAGTTTTGGTTGAGGTCCCGGGGGCCTCGGGGTATTTCCGGGGGTCAAACGGGCCATTTTGAGTTGATGAAACAGGTCAGAATTGTTGTCTATGTGATCGCAATAGGTGATGCGATCGCATAGAAGGCTTGGGAGGAGGCTCAAAATTTGCTCTATGCGATCGCGGAAAGGGCTATGTGATCGCATAGCTGGGGATAATTGTTCACTGCGATCGTGAAGGGGTCTATGCGATCGCATAGTGGAATGATTAGGGGTCCCAGGTCCTATATTTTATTCTATGCGATCGTGGAGTAGGACGTGCGATCGCATAAGGCTATTTTGTTAAGCAATGCGATCGCAATTTGGTCTATGCGATCGCATAAGGTAAAAATGTAAGGCAGAAAAGTTGTTCTATGCGATCGCGGAGTAGGAAGTGCGATCGCATAAGGCTATTTTGTTGGTAAAAATGTGAGGCAGAAAAGTTCTTCTATGCGATCGTGAGTAAGGGTCATGCGATCGCATAGAGTATTTCACTGGGCAGACAGAATCAGAATATAACATTTCATCCGCGAGGGTTTTACCATTTTTGCAAAAACTCAAGCTAGGGAGCTCGGTTTTGAGTGATTTTTCGCCTGCTTTTCAGAGACAATTGTTGGGTAACGATTTCTTACTCCCTTGATCATTATTCTAAACTCAAATTCTCCCTTTAATTTTGTAACAATTGGGGTAAGTTTCTTAGAACAAACCTTGATGATTTGGAGGGGCAAACGAACTCCGATTTCGATAAACTTTATATAGTTAGACTCGTGAGAGTACGAAGGTTCTGAAAACGTAAAAATATTTTGATTCCGAGCCGATGACTAGAGGTATAATTTGGTCATTTCACCCATTTTCACGATGTAGCTTTAATTTTATCAGTGTAGTTAGTTACTTGCAATTTTATTTACACTATGTAATTGGTTTGAATAGATTTGGGCCACACGAAGTCGGATACTCGTGGCAAGGGAGTCATTTCTTAGCGGTTTTGTACCGGGATTGAGGTAAGTGACTTGTCTAACCTTCTGTGGGGGATTTCTCCCCTATGATGTATATGTGTTGATTTAAATGCCTTGTACGTGAGGTAACGGGCGTGTACTTGCGCAAATTATTGAAAACCCACTTTACTTGAATTGCTCAATTAGTGTTATCTCTGTTATTTATTGTTTTAATTGCAAGAACTATCCTGTGTTAGCTAGGGAAGTATGATTAGGTAGGATTAACTGTCTAAATGCCTACTTGTCTTAATTGAATTCCCTGAAACGTGTTGAGGCTGGATTTAGTTGTTAATTGTAGCAGTGTAATTCATATCCCTCTGTGTTTTCTCTTATTTGATTGTGTTTGTATTTCTGTGGACTACGGGTTCAATTCCCGGAGATCCCGTGCTACTGAGGTAAAAGACTGCGGGTTCAATTCCCGGAGATCCCGTGCTACTGAGGTAAAAGACTGCGGGTTCAATTCTCGGAGATCCTGTGATACTGACACAAAGAACTGCTTGTTCAATTCCTAGAGATCAACTGCGGGTTTGATTCCCGGTGATCCTAAGCTGCTGAGTATGAACGGACTACGGGTTCAATTATCGTAGATCTTGAGTTATTGATTTGTACTTGTTGTGTTGTTTTCTCTTTGCTGGGTCAATTGTAGATGACTTGTAGTTTTTATCTCACTTTGCTGTTATTTCAGATTTACTCCTACTTGCACTGTTCGATATTATTATCATTATTTCTATTATTCTCGGTAGGGCCCTGACCTTCCTCGTCACTACTCCATCGAGGTTAGGCTTGTCACTTACTGAGTACCGCCGTGGTGTACTCATGCTACTCTTCTGCACACATTTGTTGCGCAGATCGAGGTCCATCTGATCAGATGCACTACTAGTGATCTAGGAGTATTTTCGGGAGACTCGAGGTATGCATCTGCTACGTCCGCAAATCCGGAGGGTCTTCTTCTGCTCTTTCTTAGTGATGTCAGTTATTCCTTTAGTTTGGTTGTATAGATACTCTTGGTGTATAGAGCCACAGTTATACTCTCTAGCATGTGTTGCCCGTGAGTTTCCGGGTCTTGGTCGTTGTATATTCTGGTATTTGGTAAACTGTATGTGTCGAGCGGCACCTATTACATTTCTTTTTATGTCATTCCACTGTTATTTTAACTGTTGTTCATAAGAGCTGTAAATTTCGCATTGTGTTAAGCTTACCTAGTCGCAAAGACTAGGTGACGTCATGACAGGTTCACGCTTGGTGAACTAGGCTCGTGACAAGAAGGAAGAAAACAAATTCAAGCCACAAAGGAGATACGATTTATTGTTGAATCTTTAAACAACTATTTACATTAGTTACATGACCAATACACTTTACTGAGTAGCAAACTATAAATGTACAAGCAAAAACATTACTTAAATGACAATCACCAGAAGGGCTTGAACCTTGTATATAAATCTTGTATATAGGGTAATACATGACAATAGACCCAAATGTTCTATTTCATTTTCCTTGTCTTTCATGTTATATACATATGTCACACAAACCTTTTTGTTTTACTTTTCCTTCATAATGAATTTTCTATGTTAATTAGCATCTGTACACCGCTGGTGCTCTGGGTTTCCTGAAAACAAAAAATACATGGTTCACGAGCAAGACTATTAAGAAAGAACCTTAGTAGAATAGTAGAAGTTAATCTATAGCAATCTATAAAATCAGTATATACACAAGATAGTTTCTTTACATTCGAAAATAAAACTAATCTTCATCCTTGAGGCATGCAGCAAAGCGTACTGAACATGTAGACATGTAAGAGTCACTAGCAAGTGATATATTGTACATCTTTCCCAAGAAAACCAGGTCTAACAAATACAACTAATTCTTGCATAAGATAACTACAGAAGTTTTGAACTCAAACAATAAACTCCAACTTCTAACAAGACATGGACCTCATAGAGTAAGTGTAGAAATTTTGTAATTTAAAACAGACTCGAAGAGGGAGAAGGTAATTTATCCGAGTATCGTATCAAAGAGTCAAGTGATACTATTGACTTGGATATTATGTTTAGTGTAATCGTTCTACAAAACTTCCTTCGGCGAGGTATGCTTTCTTCCTAACGCTTTTATATTGATGCAAAAAACCACTCCCAAAATAGTGAAACATAACTTGTGCCTGCAAACATCCATTAGGATAGTTACTGCACAAAAAGTAACAATTGTTCAACAAGATAGTCATACATGTCAAATGATTAAACATCTATACTAAATTCAACTTGCTAGAGTAGTGATTCACAAGTTTCAATATAATAGGTACTGTTTACCATCAAGCGTGGAAAAGCTTCCACTGATGATGAATCTATGTCCCATACCAAAAGGAGGGAGGGCCAAACCAGGAAAAAAACATTCATTTCTGTGAGGTCACAATAGTATCAAATCAATGTCACTGTAGAGCCATCCAACCAGTGTTTTGGATAGCGCGCGGCGACAAATAGCGACGAGGGCCCGCTTCACTGAGGCGAGAGGCGCGCAGCGAAGCGCTCGCCTTTTTGATGTGAGGCGACAATTTATACAAAAAACATAAAATATTATATACTAAATACATATAACTAAAAGAGGGCCTCAATAAGTTAATAATTGAAAAAAGGGCATCAAAACAACCTTTGTTTCTGAAAAAGGGGCCTCAAAGCAGCTCGAAAATGGCCATAACAGAGCTAAAACATACCTCTGTATTTTGCCAAAAAAAGCAGAGCTCTATATTTTGCCAAAACAGAGCCAAAAAAAGAATCGAGAGAAGAAGAAAGAGTAAGTGAAGAACCTCTGTATTTTGCTCGAAAATTAGAGCACAAAAACAAACCTCTGTTTCTGCTCTTTTCGTCAAAAAACAAAGGAAAAAGAAAAAGGAAGAAGAAGAGAAGAAGAAGGAGAAAGAAGAAAGAAGAAAGAAGAAGTAAGTAAGGAAACTTATAGCTCATACCTGGTCTTTCAATGGCAGAAGCTTGATGAGAAGAAGATGGCACTTCGAAGAAACCTCTAGCTTTGAGATGAAGAAGCTGTTTGTTCGAGCCCTAATCGCGACCTGGAAGAAACCTAAGTTCCGACCTTTTCTTCTTGTTTTTTGTTCGAAGTTGAAGAAGCTTTGAACCCAAGCCCTAATTGCGACCTGTTATTTTAGGTTTTGCCCCCTTTTTTTTAAATAGCGACGCTACAGTCGCTACTCGCTACAGCGTCGCCTCACGCAACAGACCCTAAAGCGACCGCTATTTTGAAACGCTACGCAACAGTTGCCTTGTAGCGATACTGCCTCGCCTCGCCTCGCCTCGCCTCACGCTATTAGCGCTGAGGCGAGCGCTATTAATAACACTGCATCCAACAAATCTCGAATAAGAGATAAGTATTATTATCAATGTGCATTGGGTGGAAGAAAGTATTTAAATTGAGATGAAAGTATATATGAAAATATTTCTGGTAGTTTTTTTCTCAAAAAAAGCATTTCTAGCAGTTATATTTGGATGATATAGCTTCTTGGGTAAAAAAAAATGAAATTTTGGTCATCGTGGTCTTTGTAACTCCTCAGCCAGCTAATAATCAAGAGCTTTCCCTCTAACATAAATAACTAAGTGTTAGAGACAGAAATTCAGGTTGGAAAAAGGTTCAAACAATTTCTTGCTTTCTCCAAAGGCAAAGACGACAGTCGAGCATGCATGTCCTGAAACATCAAGCTCTGTGTTGGAAAAACTAAAGACAGATGCTCAGTAAATCATCTTTATTTCAATATTTTCTCAAGTCGTGCATCTATAAAAAGATTCTACCAATCCATAGACCAACATGATTTTGAATCTCCAAAGAGATCAATCAACGCGACCCAAAAATATGAGAGCAAAAAATAAAAATTGCACAAGGAAAAAAGGACAAATAATATCAATAGAGTTACAATGTAACAGCGATGAACCTAACAATAATGGAATATATTTAATCTCATTTTGTTTTTCTTACTTCAGCAAAAAGACAGTAGATTCTTGAGAAAATAATTGGTAAGTCTAACCATGTCCGTTTTTCTACTTCTGATGTTGTGCTTACGAAGTGGTATGGTATCAATAGGTGGGGCCAATCATATTCCTACAAGAAGGGTTAGATAAAGGAGTGGTTGTAGCTCATGTCCCTTGATAGGGATGAACTTTAACAATTCTTCTCCTTGTGTGATCACTTGATCAATTGGTCCCTTGAAATATTCAGCTTCTTACTCAAATGTCTCCTCCTTGAATTACGACCAGGAATATCTCTAAAAAATCTGTATACATCAGTCTTTTCTTTGACGGTTGAGGAGAATCTGTGTGCCCATTTGGAATGAGAAAAAAGAAATATACTTGTAGAGTTCTCAAAACGATTTTTAATTCTGCAGGAATTACTCAGAGGAGATAGTGACACAACAACAAAAGTTAAAAAAAATTAATATTTATTGATAGAGAAAGTAAGGCATTGAGGAAAGTGTCAGCGGATTGCTTTAAACAAAGGAAATGCAAAATAAATAGAAAGAATTAAAAGCACCACGCAACAAACTCTGCAACATATGATGCAAACACGTCCCTCATATGATCCTAGACGTAATTCATGATCCTAAAAAGAATTTATATTAGGGTAGGTCAATACTATTACAAATACGTCATTCGAGAAGATCAGATGTCCAAATTGCACGGTTCAAGTCCCTATATCTTTATCTTCAAAAGGAATATTTCTCTCATCATTTACGCCTTTTCTAGCCAAGACATTCACATTTTCAAGTCAATTATTAATGGTTACTCACCAGGTAATCTAGGGGTCTGACATTGCAGTACGAAAGTGATTTTCTCAGGCGTCTTACTATATTCTATTTATTAACTTATGTCAATTTGAGGTACGGTGAACTGGGAAAGTTGTTTGTATTAATTTGTAGGAGTGCTTCTATTGAAAGACCAGAATAAAGAAAGACTTGAAGGGGATGAAAAATAATAGAGTTGGCTAAACTTAGACTATTGCTGAGTCTTTACAAGAAAATTGGGACCGAAGCCATGCAGATGCAAAATGATCAGTAAATACTGGCTATTAACAAGTTCCCCATCTTGTTGACTAAGACAACAATCACGATAATAAATATAATTGATACAAGCATTTTTTAGCCGAAAATTCTGAGAAGAAAACACATAAGATACATGACTCTTCCCCTCTCATGAGTAATTAATTTTTAGGTATTTTAATTAATAACTATATCCATGAAGTTCTCTCAAGCAATCTAATAGAGTAAAGATTTTAGTTATACATTTTAATAGCACCAGTGCTAAAATAATTGGATAGTTATACCCATAATATTTATATTACTACTTATGCTTTTGAAACAATAATTTCAGTAATTGCGTGTAAAATTTTCATATATTTTACTTCATTCACCATCCATTTTCTTAGCATACAATAAAGGCAAATCTAATAGCAGTAAAGAACACGGTCTCAAGGTTCAATATCCTAATAAAAATAATATTTGATAATTTTAAATTCTAAATCAATAGCAATCCAAAGTTAGAATCAATTAAAAATTTCACTGCCCAATGAAATTACCTGGCGACCGCTTTGGTCACCTGACATTCGCATTATTCATTTCGGATGCTGATTAAAAACTCCCAAGGCAAGATACAAGCAACCACTCTTAGTGAAACACTGTTAGCACCATCAAGCTATTTGACTTATCCATAACTGTAACGTTTAATATGTTCGACAATTATATGCTCTTGTTATAATTCAGACCAACTTTAGAACATGCTAAATAAGGAACATTCAGGCAAATACTTGAAGACAAAAACAATCAATATAATCATATTTTATGTCAAAGTACCTTCTATGAAATTAAGAAACAATAATTTCAGTAATAGCGTGTAAAATTTCGCACCTCTTAACATGATACGGTCTTACAGTCTTCAAGTTAATTAAATTAGCATGTGACCCTCTTGTTATAATTCAAGACTTTTTAAGCTCCACTAAGCCGCATAAGTATGAAAAACCAAGTGTAAGAATGAAACCAACCACTTTCTTATCATGGTAGCAATCAGAAAATGCAGAATCATAACCAATTTAGCAACCTAAACTTGATTAAGTTAACGCAATATCAAACGGTTATATTGTGTAGGCCCACAACTTCCAATGAAAATGAACATAAGACCCTTCACATATTACTAAGAACATGATGTTACTGTAATCTAGTTAAGAGACAATTAAATAACTTACAGGGACTATGAGCTCATTCAAGGTTCCTTATAGCTTCTTCAGCCGTGCCATTGGGGGTCAATGCGTTAGTACGTATGTACTGAATCGTCGTATTCCTATCATCTCATTATATTCTAGGAAACAATAATAATTATTTACTGCTACTTCTAATAATCTATATTAAAGTGATAATATCCCACATATTATTTACTCCCAAAAAAGTCAGTTTCAAAATATTTTCTTGCAATACATGGATAAATTCATGCCAAAAATGAACAATCTAATTTCTAAAATTTCAAGTTCATGCTTATGGTAGTGCTAAGACTGAGGTGCATCAATGTGATGCTATTATAGTCATCTCTAAAACAACATACCAGATTTTCCGAAAGAATACTTTATCAAACACTTCATAAGTGTCAATATCATTCTTTCATCATTTTTTCAGAATTAATTTAATACCAATTCTGATTCCGTTCACCAATCAACATCTGAGTATTAAAAAAAATATAACATCCCAATCATCTGAAAAGTCACCATCACAGCATCACCAAAATAGACCCGAGAAACAATACAGGAAGTACATAAAATATATTACATAGAATTACACTTACTTGGGCATATACAAATAGTCTCATCACCACTCTTGAAGTACCCATTTGAAGTACGGCACTTACTCTTCAATATCTCTGAGTCTCCAATCAATGGTACCCTTAACCAATAACCTATATTCGAAGACGAAAAATAAAAACAGTCAAAATTCGATGTTCGAAACCCTAAAATTAAGCTAAATGTTATATTAATATGAAGAGCTTCAAGGTCGTATTTGCTATTTCCAGAAAGACAACGGAATTAGATGAATACCAAGAGGACGATGAAACAAGCGCTTGCCTATTCCTCTGCATCTTAAGGTTGTTTCCCCAAGACAGAAAGCAGATGGGAAGAGGAGAACTAATAGAGAGCGAATGAGGAATACAAGACAGTCAGTGCTTCGGCGGCTGAAAATGTTGGGAGAAATATAGAGAGAAACAGAGACAAAATGACTGGTCGGCCACCGCCAAACAAAAAAATCAAATTTACGGCTTAAGAGAATGGGGGTAACAAAAACCTTGTAAAGAAGTATGTAACGGCCAATCATCCTTTTCCAAAGAAATAAAAAGAACAAAGAAAAAGTAAAATTCGGAGTATATATATATTATATGATGACGCTATAAATATAGTCAGAGTTTCTTCGACTCTTGAATCTTCCATAAATATTTTAAACTTTGAAAGGCAATAGTTTAAAATAATTTTTAGTGGTCAATAATCCCTTTTACAAGGAAAAGAAACGATATGATAATTCTATTACTGTATTACATCCAAAATCACATAAGATAAAATTGTATTGGGAAAATTGAGTCATTGAATGAAATTAAATATGAGGTGATATATCTTGACACTTGGACCAGTAGAAGAGTGACTGATTGGCCAAAGAAAAAAGGAACAAGCTTCAACAAGCACGGGCAAAGGAAGGACAAAAGCTCGTATATCAGAGGAATGAACCTTTGCAGCAAAAGTGGTCGGATACAAATCATTGTTAATTAATAGACATTAATTATGGAAAGCATTACGGAATTTGTATAGAATCAGCTATGATTATCAATTATAACGTTATATTAATGTTATTAATTGTCATGAATACTCTATTACTTCGAGATAGCTATAAAAGGGGGAAGAATGAACATTTGTAAGGACACGAAATACTGTTGAAATATACTGATCTATTTTGCTTTATTCAGCTTGTTAAAGTCAATTTCTCTTTTATATTTAATTATTAGTATCCCGAATTCTTCTAAAATAAAGCTTTGACAAAAATCCTAATTTTTGGTTAAACAAATTGATTCTATTATCGAAAATATGATAATTTATTCCTTCCTACATTTATCTTTTTATCAATCATGTCGAATGTCAATGACAACAACAATCAAAGAGACCATCAACTCCAGGAGAATTTTTAAGGTATTGGAACCCCTGTCCCTTCTCCACAAAGTTCTCCTCGACAATCTCGAGAAGGAACTCCTAATGGATCTCAATCAAATGCAAATGATCAATTGGAAAATGATGAGGCTATCAACGAAGCTTTGCAAAAGTTAATCGCTCAACAAGTTAGCAAAGCTCTTGAGGCTTTTGCCATCCAGTTGTCGGTCGCACCATCAACACTAACTCCGAACAATAACACTTTGGAAAACCCATGTTCTGGGCTCGTTAATTCAGGCAGTGGTGGAACTCCAAGCGAAACTCACAAAGGCAAACCAGGTAACACAGTCAATTCTGATTTACAAAATTTAGTATTAACCTTGCAGAAATAAGGATCAAAGCGAACGCATAGAGAAAACACCTGGTATATCGCCTCGAATGAAAGGAATAGATATGGATAAATATTCGCAAAAAACTTGGAAACGCAATGCTTCTCCTTCACCGATTCGGAAGAAGTTCAAGATGCCCGACATCCCAAAATATGATGGCACCACTGATCCACGATACCACATGACTGCAGACACCAGTGGTGTAAAGAGCAACGATTTAACCAAACAGGAAATTGAATCAGTGCTGGTCAAAATATTTGGTGAAACACTCACTAAGGGAGCACTAACATGGTATTCTCTTTTGCCCAAAATTTATAGAAATTATTTTGTTGAACTTGCGAATTCATTTATTAAAGCACAACCGGGAGCTCAAAAAGTCAAAAAAATAATCGAGGATATTTTCAAAAAAAAGCAAGGAGATTCAGAATTCCAGCAAGAACGAATGATGTTACCACGCGTACCTCATAAATGGGCAGCTATGGCATTCACCAGCAATCTAAATGAGAAAAGTTCAGAAGCCACAAGATGACTTAAAGAAAGCCTGCGAGAATTTTCAGGCACAACGTGGAATGATGTTTACCACAGATATAACACAAAGATGCGGATAGAAAAAGATATTATTATCCAATTTCAAAAAGAGGAGAGGGTAAGTTCAAGACATGTTGAAACTTAAAAAAGGTCCGGTAAAAATAGGTACGAGCCTTATATGGGACCTGTGGGAAGAGACCAACGATCAAAAAAAGATAACTCAAGGTATGATCTCAGGTCGGGAGACAGAGAGTCAGGTTCATCATCAAGCTTTAGGAAAGAACGAAATGCACAAGAGACTCGTGATGATGATAGAAGTTCTAAAGCGAAAATCGACGGTTACAATTTCAATATAAGCACATCTGAATTGGTGGTTGTTTTAAGAAGCATGGGCGACACAGTACGCTAGCCTAGAGAGATGAGATCAAACCCAAATAGACGAAACCTCGATCATTGGTGTGATTTTCATTACGATCACAGTCACAAAATAGTAGATTGTAGATTGTTGTAGGCTGAAGTCGATCATTTGTTAAAGCATGGATATCTTACTGAGTTGTTCAGCATAAAAGGTAAACAAACGTATATGAAAAATAGGCAGGATCCCCTTAAACCTCCTTAAAAAAAAAGGGTCGTTAACGTTATAAGTGGGGGAGATAAAATCAATGGCGTAACATACACAACGGCCAATAAAATTTCAAAAGTTACAGTTACACACGGGAAGCGGGTCCGGTATGTTTTGGAGGAGGAGAGTATTATGTTTGATAATACAGATGTTGACGGCGTGTTAACTCCACAAAATGATGCACTGGTAATACCTCTACTGGTACATGATACTAATGTGAAACGAGTTGTGATTGATCCAGGTAGTTCCATGAACATCATTTTGCTAAGAGTATTAAACAACATGCAAGCCGAAGATAAACTAGTAGCTAGGGCACATACATTATCTGGCTTTGACAATTCAAGCATCGTGACTAAGGGGGAGGTAATACTTACAACATTCGCATAAGGAGTTGTCAAAGATATGAAATTCCAGGTGTTGGAGATGGATATGGCTTATAATATAACTCCCGGGAGACCATGGATTCACGAAATGGATGATGTGCCATTTACCTTATATCAAGTAATTAAATTCCCATCACCATGGGGAATCCATCAATTATGTGGTGATCAATAGACGCCTAGGAGCATTAATTCAGTAGCAGATTCAAGCGCAAAAACAAAGAAAAATAGCAATTACAGAATCCAATTAAGGATACTACAACGTGAACCTCAGCTGAACATGGGCGACCAGATGTGGATGCAAGGCCCAACTACATCCAAGAACCGGATGAAAATGAAAACATCAAAATAATGATTGAAGGGTTGGAGGCTGTAGAACTATTCGCATGAAAGCCTGAAAGGAAAGTCTATATTGAGGCCAACTTGAGCCATGAAAGGAAATGTAAGATAATTGAATTTTTGAACATAGAATTATTTGCCCGGTCCCACCCTGACATGACAAAAATACCTCCGGAAATAAGGACTCACATAGTAAATGAAGATCCATCATTTACACCTATCAAACAAAAGAAAAGAAAGCAGGGAGCGTTCAAAAATCAGGTGATACAAGATGAGGTGCAAAAACTTTTAAAAATCGGGTCCATTCACGAGGTAAAGTATCCTAATTGGTTAGCTATCGTAATGGTACCCCAAAACAATGGTAAATAGCGAGTTTGTGTAGATTACACTAACCTAAATAAATCTTATCCCAAAGATTCTTTTCCATTACCACATATAGATCAACTAATTGATACTACTACAGGTCATGAGTTGTTAAGCTTTTAGATTCATATTCAGGGTATAATAAAATCAAAATGCATCCTCTAGATGATGAGAAAACTTCATTATAACAGATACGGGGACTTATTGTTATAAAATAATGCCATTTAGCCTCAAAAACGTCGGTGCCACATATCAAATATTGGTGACCAAAATGTTTAGGGAAAACCATGGAAATCTATATAGATTATATGCTGGTCAAATCCCAACAATCAAGGGATCAGATACAACACTTGACCGATACATTTCAGATTCTCCATAAATTAAATATATAGCTGAATCCTGTGAAATGCGCGTTTGGCATTTCATCAGGTAAGTTTTAAGGTTTTCTTGTGTCTAACCATGGTATTGAAATAAATCCTGCACAGATTAAAGCTATAGAAGAAATTATTGATATGCTTACGAGTAATAAAGAGGTACAGAGACTAACAGGAAGAATAGAAGCCTTGGGAAGATACATTTCCATGTCATCAGAAAAATGCTTTAAGTTCTTTCCAGCTCTTAAAAAGAAAAATCAGTTCGAGTGGTCTCACGAATGTCAGCAAGCACTCAAAAGCTTAAAAGCATATTTATCAAACCCACTGTTGCTCGCAAAACCAAAAGTGGGGGAAAGGTTGTTTATCTACCTTGCTATTTTAGAAGAAGCGGTGAGTGTTGTTTGGGTTCGTGAAGATCAAAGTAAACAATCTCCCATTTACTATGTTAGAAAATTATCACTAGATACTGAAACACGATATCCTCAACTAGAAAAGCTTGAACTTGCATTGTTCATGGCTTCTAAGAAGTTAAGGCCCTATTTTCAATGTCACCATATCTCTGTAGTAACTGTTTATCCCCTACGTAACATACTGCATAAACATGAGTTATCAGATAGATTAGCCAAGTGGGCCATAGAGTTAAGTGAATATGACATTACCTATCAACCTAGAACTGCAATAAAGTTACAAGATTAGCAGATTTTTTGGCCGACTTTAGCCAAGGGATGCAATCGGAAGCAGAAAAAGAACTACAAATATTCAATGGATCTAATCTAAGAACTTAGACCTTATTTACTAATGGCTCATCAAATGTGAAAGGAGCATGTCTTGGAATTATTTTAGTACCACCAACGGGTGAAACCATTCAACAAGCTATTAAATGCCATCCTATGACTAATAATGAAGCAGAGTACGAAGCTGTAATTATAGGTTTAGAACTGGCATGCGAGCTTGGCATAGAACAGGTTGTAATCAAAAGCGATTCACAGCTTTTAGTTAACCAGATGTTGTGGACTTATACAGCTAGGGAGGCAAGAATGCAGCAATACCTAGAGAAGGCATGAGATCTGGTAAGACAGTTCCAAACCTAGAAAGTTGTGCAGATACCACGAGATGAGTACGTTGAGGCAGACACCTTGGCTAATCTTGCATCTGCGGCAGAAGTAACAAATGATGAAAATGCTTCTGTAATACATCTATTCCATTTAGTACTTGATCAATATAAATGTCAATAATTTAACTTGGGATTGGAGGAACGAGATTATCGCTTTTTGCAGTATGGAACTGTCCCTGAAGATAAGAAAAAAGCTCACGCCTTTGCAAAAAAAAACTGCTCGCTACTGTTTAAAGCAAGGCAATCTTTATCGTAAAATGTTTGGTGGTCTTTTAGCAAGATGCATCAGACCTTCTTAAATAGATTATGTGATGTGAGAATACACATGGTACATTGTGGAAATCATGCGGGAGGAAAATCTTTAGTGAAAACCATAATTAGAGCAGGTTATTATTGGCCCAAATGAAAGAAGAAGCGTAGAACTTTGTAGCTAAATGTGATAAGTGCCAAAGATACGGTAACAATATGCATAGACCCGCAGAATTGTTACATCCAGTCATTGCACAATGGACTTTTATGAAGTGATAGATGGATATCGTGGGTCCACTACCACAAGCAAAAGGCAAGGTAAGATTCTTTTCTAGTACTTACTGATTACTTTACTAAGTGGGTAGAAGCAGGTGCTTTTAAACAGGTACGAGAAAAAGAGGCCAGAGATTTCATTTGGTGAAATAACATATGCCGATTTGGCATACCAAAGGATATCATATGTGAAAATAGCCTACAATTTATAGGCGCAGAAATCATAGAGTTTTTTCAAAGTTGGCAAATCAAAAGGATTATCTTGACACCTTATCATTCGGTGGGTAATGGACAAGCTGAGTCGACGAATAAAGTCATTATCAACAAACGATTGGAGGAATCCAAAGGTAATTGGCCAGAGGTGTTACTAGGTGTTTTATGGGCTTATCGCATGACAACAAAAACAAGTATGGGGGAAACACCATTTTTTAGTGGTATACAGAGTTGAAGCCTTGATCTAGTCGAGATAGGAGAGCCAATCACGTTACTGGTATATAAGCAATTGAAGAATATAATGAATAAGAAATGCGAATCGAACTTAGATTTACTTGAGTAAAGGAGGGAAACTGCGTTAATAAGAATGGCAGCACAAAAACAAGTTATGGAACGATATATGATCAGAAAGCTCGCGTAAGATAATTCAAGATTGGGGACTTCGTACTCAAAAAGGCTTTTCAATCCACGGGAGAAACTAATACAGGAAAGTTAAGTCCAAATTGGGAAAGACCTTATAAGATCCACGGTATCGCAGGAAAGAGAGAATATGAGTTGGAAACAATGGATGGTAAGATTTTGCCTTCGCATTAGAATGTCATTCATCTGAAGAGATATTATTTCTAAGGAAAATAAGTGTCCATGGGTAGGTACCCTCATTTTTGAAATTTATTTTTTGAATTATTAAAATTTTACTTACGATTTTAGATGATAGGCAAAAATCTAACCTGTAATAAATGATGAGTCACGACCTGCAAGACACGTGAAAAAACATAAATTCCCGGTCTAGACAGTTTTAGAAGTCTTCATCTATAATCGCACCCCCGAGTCCTGTATGTTTTTCCTTTTCAGAGAAAGGACCAAATAAGAGGAGTAAACAAGTGCTCCAAATTTCATAGTCCAAAGCTCAAACACTTGGGGGACTATATGATATACGACATACATATAAAGAAGGCAAAGAAGACTAAGAAGATAGTCAAAAAAGTATAAATCAAAGCCACAAACTCTACTCATCAAATGAGTCAAGTTCAGAGCAAAGTTACGAGCCAAATAACACAAATCCATTCAAAACACCTTATAGATTTCAAGAATATCTTGGTTAAAGGCAATGTATAGAAACAAGGCGTAAAGGAAAACCTTGAGTTTTAATTTTCTTTTTTGAAATCTGTTGTAAAAGAAAACAGTTACGGGAGAAGTTATTTGAACACATGTAAGATGTTATTTAAACTTGACAAAGTTCAAATGAAAACTTTATCAAAATTATTTCAAGAAACATGTGTGTTCCTATTTCTTTTGGCGTACATTTACAACGTTATGGAGTTGAGACGTCTTCTTCATTAAGTGTCAAAAATAAAAGGGCCTTCTTTTATAAAATTCATGTGTGATATGAAAATCCAATAAAGCATTTTATAAAACAAAAAATACAAAAAACGGGTAAAACATAAACCCACGAATTAATTAACAAGTCCTTAAAGTATAAAGGCAATGATGAGCAAAATAGAAGCTCAAAATAACTAAGTTAAAACAGAAAAATTCTTAAATATTAAAAAGTTCAAACTAAGTACAAAACTTAGTCATAAACTATTTGTCATTTATACAAAAGTGCCCCGGAAAGGTCTGGGGACTTATCATTTCCAAAAAACTAAACCCCCAAATGGGGCCGGAGATTACAACCACATTCCACAAAAGCAAAAGGGAAAAAGGAAATTACTATGTCATAAACTTTTCATTGAAGGGCTAAAGAAGGAACTGAAATAGGGTCTTTGGCAGCAGAAGTTTCGGGATGGCTTGAAGGAGTTGGAGCATTCACCGTACCCATATCATCTTCAATGTGCTCAAGAATATCAGCCATGGGAGAAGAGAAATCTTGGTTTTACTGAGATTTTTCAATAGTCTCTTTTATTTTTGCTAAATCAACATCTAAACTAAAGCCCTCGTGGCTAACTTCCACTAAGGTACCGTGGCGTGTGTTTAAAATAGCCCAACTCACTTACATCGCAGTTTTGTCCTCCAGAATCTCATAATCTTGTTCCCACTAATCAATCTCATTTTTAAGTTTTTCATTCTTACCCTAGGCGAACTCGTTAGAAGTTTGCAGAGGAGCGAGTGAACACTCTAAAAACTAACCTTGTTAGAAGACTCATGAAGATCTTCTTGGGTCTGAGAAAGTGTTAGCACGAGTTTACCAGCATAAGCTTCTTTCTTGCTTAGAAAAGCCTTCAGATCTCTGATTTCTTTGTTGGCTTTAGAAAGTTGTTTAGAGAAAAATGTTTCAAGGATATTCTTGTCCTTATCAGCTTGATTTGAGAAAGCCTTATCACTAACTCCGAAGTTAAAACTTTCAGTTGCTGATCCAAGGTACACTTACTTTCTTCCAGCACTTTCATGTAAATTTGAAGACCTTCGTACTGTTCTCTCTAGTTGTCCTCTTCAACTTGATAATCATGCATTAATTGCTCCATCTAGGAAACTCTCTTCATTATCTTCGTGCCAACTAAATTGATCATCAAAGAAGAGTAAGCAAGAACCTTAAATAGAAGAAATACGAGGTAAAGTGTAAAAAATATACCCTTAAAGATGACTGCACTATGTCATTCATCCAAGTCAAAGAGTTGTGACTCTCAAGCTTGGATTTCTCAGTTGGACCAATCAGAAGCTTCAACCACATATCAGCCTCACCCGATTTTCGTAAAAGGTTACCATCGGCAGGAACCTCAATGATAACTTGCCTCATAGCTTTACCTCCACTTGAGGAACCTAACTCAGTATGATGGATAGTAAGAGGAGGTATTGTGGAAGGAGTTAAAACAGCTTGGGGCTGAGCAGCAATGAAAATAGTCACAACTAGTAAGGGAGATATCATAGGAGCAGACATAGAAAGTGAGGCAAGGGGAACTTCATCAGAAAGTGGACCTAAACCTTCACTATCAAACCCACAAGCAAAATGAAGATCAACAGAATCATGAGCATCCTCATGAGTGTCATCATCGGAAATTACCAAGGAGGTTTCAACAGGCTCGATTAGAGGAACAAAACGAGGAGGAGATGCTTCATCATCTTAAATAATGCTTTTCTAGCACGTGGCATTTCTATCAAAGAACTCTCGTCTTGTTCTTCTTCTTCTTCAGAATCTTGGTCATTGGAATCTTTCCTTTTCGACGAAGAACCCAGAACAATCTCTTGGGATCTTTCCAAAGAAACTATAAAAGCTATGACAGCCTCAACACTTATGCCTCAAATGGGAAATCCTGATAGAAAGAAGAATTAAAGCAAATTTTAAGGGAAGAAATAAATGGAAATGCGAAGAATGTGAAGAAAAGAGCATTTACCGTGAGTTTTCACTTTCAAACCAAATCGATGAGAAAGATTTTTCCAATATCTACCATCTATCGGAGCAATACTTAAAAATTGTTCTTCCCAACCACGTTAATTGGCAATTTCACTAATAATTCCCATGGTTGCTGAAAAGGAAGAATGGGTAAAAATGATAGCCATAAAAAAAAAAGCAAAACAAGGAAAGGGCATAGAAAAATTATGAAAAGAAAACTTACGTGAAAAATTCTATTTCTTAGGAAATAGAACATTCTCCTCACCCACTAACAGTGGGGGCAGCGACAAATATGGCGTACCAGCCACGGTCTTTATCGTCTTCTGGGCTGACCAGAACTCTTTTACTTCTTGCTACTAAGGTAAAACTTCCATGACAGAAAACTTTGGGAGAATAAATATGTATTAAATGGAAAAAAGTAAAAGGCAATCCAGCCATGTTGTCCAAATGCCTCAAACAAGAAACTGCCCTCCACACGATAAGGCCAATTTATCCTAAGCAAACATTGAAAAAGATACAATTCGAGGATAATCAGGTCAATAGGGGGTTTGAAATTCAAAGCAAAAGGGTATGTATATACGAAAGAAAACCCCATCAAATAAGAAGTGATTTTTTGGTTTGTATTAGGGATTATGATAGAAAAATCATTACTCCAATGGCAGTCTCTACAAACCACGCGAATCAAACCTTTAGTGATCTGAGTTGGGTAAATATCAGCAGGATCTAATGATAACATAGAAGAAATTTGGTTTCTAATGGACTCTCTATCATTATAAAAAGATAGTTCAGTAGGAACAATTTCGTCGACCAAAGGTTCACGAAGAGGTTCATTGGGCTCTTTATTTCTAGACAAAGACCTTTGAGAAAGGGAACCCCTAGCTCTAAAATGTGAAATTGAACTCGTAGAAGGGAGAGAAGGATCATGGGAAGCTGAAGAACCTAAACTATGAAGTCTTCCTCCTCTCCTACTTCTAAGAGGAGCAAGAGAAAGGTTATCAACAATGAGAACTTGACGAGGGTTAAGGTTTGAAGAAGACATAGCAGTACGAGGAAGAAAAAGACTAAAGTTGAATATTCTAACCTTTTTATGAAATATATAAAGGTGAAAGCTTATATTTATATTCAGAAGCAATCGTTAGAGGAAAAGCCGCAATGGTGGAAACGTCATGATGAGAGTAGTCATTTCGTAATTAATGAAGCCGTAAAAAATGCTAAAATATCGCAGAACCAATCGGGAGGTGCCGTGGGTCATGAACATTAAAGGGAAATGACATATGAAGAGTCAGTTCCAGAGAAGAAATAATGGCGGCAAATATTCTCGCTTTAATGAGATCCACTTTCCAAATATTCTATTGAAGAATAAATGGCAAGTGAGGGGACTATTTGTACTGGAAAAAATTGAGTCATTGAATGGAATTAAATATGAGGTGATATATCATGACACGTAGACTAGTAGAAGAGTGACTGATTGGCCAAGAAAAAAGGCAAGAGCTTCAACAGGCAGAGGAAGGACAAAAGCTCGTACCTATTGATATTCAGCAGTTATATCAGAGAAATAAACCTTTGTAGAAAAAGCGGTACGGATATGTTTTATTGGTAATTAATAGGCATTAATTACGGAAAGTGTTATGGAATTTGTACAAAATCAGTTATGATACAATTATAACATTACATTATTGTCATTAATTGTCATGAATACTCTATTACTTCGAGATAGTTATAAAAGAGGGAAGAATGAACATTGGTAAGAACACGAAATACTGTTGAAATATACTGATCTATTTTGCTTTCTTCAGCTTGTTAAAGTCAATTTCTCTTTTATATTTAATTATCAGTAACCCGAGTTCTTTTAAAATAAAGTTTTGACTAAAATCCTAATTTTTGGTTAAACAAAAACCAATTTGTCGTGTCTCAACATTTCAACAAAGAAATTTCAAACATATTAGCCAGACTTCTTTATAACAGGATCGTTATATAATATCCATTCACTATAAAAGTTTAAGTTTTTTTATGGAACCAATTTTCATGCTTTGTTTTATTATATGTTCTCTATAACAATACTTCTCTATAACTATATACCAAAAAAATCTAGAACAAATGAAACTGTTATAGATAGATTTGATTGTAGTAATGAATTATGACTACAGCCTCTCTACATATAGAAAATATTTGTTGACACCCTGCTTTTAAATTAAAAATTTTGGTTGATGTTTGTTGCTTTGCATGCATTACAGAAACTGCTTATTTTCCAGCGAAAAGTGTAATGAAAAGTGAAAACTGATGCAGTCATTTGCCACATTTATATAATAATACCAAAATTTGTACTATTAGTTTTCCATCCAATCTGGTATAATTTGGGTCCAACAACCTTACTATCTAAAAGAATACTTTGTAATAATATTTATTGAAAGAATGAACTGTGTTTATACACTTATAGGATCCTAGAGGTGGTGGTACCAAAAAGGATGTAATTTAGCAACCAATGTGTGAGGTCTTACCCATGGTTCAATCATATGATCGTCAAACTTTGATATAAAAATTTAAAATAAACAGTTGAAATAAATGCTTAATGTTATTATCATCAAAATCAAAACCAATTTGCAAATCTTATTTGGGGATTTGCATCTATGCCCGCTTTTTGTGACATTTTAACTTGTGCCCGCTTTGCAAAAAAATTGTAAGCGTACCCGCTTTTTCGCGTAACTTCAGTACACGGGGCTGAAGTAGCAAAGGCAATCATGCAAAACATCAGCATTCTAGCAGCCGGGCCTGAAGCTCAGCTCTAGAGCTGAAGTTTTTTTGTTGTAACTGGGAAACTTCAGCTTTAGAGCAGAATTTTTTGTGTTGTAACTAGATAACTTCAGCTCTAAAGCTGAAGTTTTTGTGTTGTAACCGGGAAACTTCAGCTCTAGAGCTGAAGTTTTTGCGTTGTAACTGTGTCACAACCCGAATTTTCCACCCTCGGGAGTCGTGATGATGCATACTAATAGGAGCAAGGCAAGACAATTATCAGTTACCTCTTTTAGCAAGCATCGCCAATATTAACAACAACGAAGCATGTTACAAATAAAAGCGGAAGTCTTAAATATAAATAAACTAGAACAAATACGGAAATTCAACTTTAATCTCTACCCAAGACTGGAGTCACTAACTCACGAACGTCTATAGATTACTACATACAAATTCTAAACAAAGTACAATACTGTTTGCTTCGATACAAGTGATAACAAACTGAATAAAATAGGAAGGGACTCCAGCCTGCGGACATCGGCTAGGCTACCTCAAAAGTCCATGGACTGAAGACAGCTCCCAATCAACTACTGTTCTGGTCCAAAAGCTGCTCTGGTACCGTGATCTGTGCAAAAGAGCACAGAAGCGTAGCATCAGCACAACCGACCCCATGTGCTGGTAAGAACCTAGCCTAACCCCGGCGAAGTAGTGACAAGGCTAGACAAGACTACCAAACAAACTTGTACAGATATATGCAACAGAAGGAAAAGATATAGAACTTACACAGTTAATAGGGAGGGGATCATGCTATGGGGGTGTTGCAGTTCAAATATTAAATTGACAGATAGTGAAATGAAACTACACAATAACAACTATAAAGGAAAAACAAGATAATCAACACTTGTACGGTACCACCCTTCGTGCTTTTCCTCACATCAACTCTCATTTCTGTGCACAGAATGTTCCTTCGTGCATAAATATTCAAAGCATGGCACGGACTGACCCTTCGTGCATAAATATTCAAAGCATGGCATGGAATGACCCTTCGTGCATAAATATTCAAAGCATGGCATGGAATGACCCTTCGTGCATAAATATTCATAACATGACACAGAATGACCCTTCGTGCATAATCACTCTTCCTCACCCAGGAAACAATCACAACCAAATGGGGGGATGAGGTAGACAATAGCATAAAATATCCCATCAAGGGAGAAACAAAGCAAAACAGCTAAATCATGGCAAGGGAGCAACAACAATATACTCAAACATCCTGACAAGGGAATAATTATATCTCTTTCCCTTTCATTCATTTCTTACCTCCAAATCATGTCATAATTCGAGCAAACGCTCTAAGGATTTTACAAATCATATTTCCTCTTCATACTCTTCAAATTTATTTGGAAACCATCAATTATACTGGGAAGAGTCACAACATTATTAGAATAAGTACAAATAAGGACTCACAATCATACTAGATACCGGTGTATAGATACTCATCACCATGCCTATACACCATACTCAACATTTAGAAATTAGCAAATAATACTCTAATCCTATTCCCTCAAGCCAAAGTCAAATCAAACACTTACCTCGAATGCTCCAAACTCAACTCACTCCTATAGAATAGCTTTACCCCTCGAATTCACCACCAAATCGCTCGAATTTAGTTACAAATTACTTGAATATATTAACAAATGCTACTTGAATCAATTTGAATGCATGAAAATGAATTTTCCAAAGTTTGTTAAAAAATTCCCAAAATGCCCCGGGCTTACATGGTCAAAATACGAGGTTCAAACCAAAACCTGATTACCTATTCTCCCATGAAATATATATATATATATATATATATATATATATATATATATATATATATATATATATATATATATATATATATATATATATATATATATATATATATATATATATATATATATATATATATATATATATATATATATATATATATATATATATATATATATATATATATACATATAATTTTGGAATCGAACCTCGAATTGAGGTCTAAAACCCCCAATTTTGGAAACCTTAGGTTCTACCCTAAATTCCCAAATCTCCCCATTAAAATCTTTGTTTTGAAGTTGAAATTATGTTTAAAGTTGTTAAGGAGTGAAGAAAATAAGTTAAAAATCACCTACAAATCGTTTTGAAGAAAGAGAATCGTTTGGAAAATCGCCTCTTATGTTTTGGGTTTTGACAAAGTGAAAAATGACTGATAATTCCGATTTATATACTTTACTGAAGGCTGGCGCAGACCGCACAAAGATGCACCACGGCCGCGCTGAGGAAGTTAAGGAAAAGGGGCCACTCAAACCTGCCAGCACGGATCGCATGAAGTTGGTGCGCGGCCGCGCTGGTGGCATGAACCTGAACCCACCTCTCTGAATCTTCCAGTGCGGACTTTGCTGATATGGCACGCGGCCGCGCTGGTCGGCCTGGGATTATTGGCCCTCTAAACCCAAGCCACGCGGATCACGCAGGAATGCACTGCGGCCGTTTAACTTCCGGCGCTGACTGCGCGGAAATGACCACGGCCACGTTCGGGGCCTGCAACACCTAACCTGCAACATCTGATACTTTTAAGTCTAAGACCTCTCAAGACCTACTCAAAACTCACCTAAGCCCTCAAGGATCCAAACCAAACTTACATATAATCTCAAAACATACTACGGAATCATCTGTGCGATCAAATCGCCCAAATAACATCATATTTCATCAATTCGGGTCTCGATACCCATGATTTCTTTCCAATTTCGATAAAGCATCAAGTTTATGATTTCTAGATCCAAACACGTCAAATGACGTCCAAATTTAACCAAACTTCACAGCTATTGTTTAAACCATATATAAGACTTGTGTCGGGTGTCGGAACCAAAGTACGAGCCCGACGGCATAGTCTTTAAATATTTTTCAGAAAACAATTTCACATAACAATTTATTTCTCGGACTTGGGACCTCAAAATTTGATGCCGAGCACACACCCAAGTCTCGTATTTTTTTTCTACGGACCCTCCGGGACTGTCGAATCACGAGTCCGGGTCCATTTGACCAAAATATTGACCAGATTCAAACTTAATCGATTAAACATCAAAATTTATTATCTTTCTCACAAATTCACATTTAAATTTTTTGGCTACGCGCCCGGAATATACACACAAGTCGAGGCAACCCCCAAGTGAGGTTTTCACGGCCTCAGAAGTAGAGAGTGAGTGGAAATACTATTGATAACCCTTTGGGTCTTCACATTCTCCACCTCTAAAATAACCGTTTATCCTTGAATGGACAAAAGAAAGAAGTACCTGAGTCGGGAAAGAGATGGGGATAACGGCTTCACATATCAGACTCGAACTCCCAGGTCGATGCCTTAGGAGGGTGACCTCACTACTGGACACACACTCAAGGAAAACTCTTCGACCTTAATTGTCGAACCTGCCGATCTAGAATGGCTATCGGCTCCTCCTCATAAGACAAATCCTTGTCCAATTGGACAGTACTAAAGTCTAACACATCGGTGGGATCATCGTGATACCTCCGAAGCATAGACACATGGAAAATTGGATGCACGGCTGATAAGTTGGGTGGCAATGCAAGTCTATAAGCCACCTTTCCCACTCAGTCAATAATCTCAAACGGGCCAATATACCTAGGGCTAAGCTTGCCCTTCTTCCCGAACCTCATCACGCCCTTCATAGGCGACACTCGGAGAAATACCGGCTCACCAACCATGAAAGATACATCTCGGACCTTATGGTCTGCATAAGTCTTCTACCTAGACTGAGCTGAATGCAGCCTCTCCTGAATGACCTTGACCTTATCTAAGGCCTCCTGAACTAAGTCTGTACCCAAAAACCGAAACTCTCCCGGCTCAAACCATCCCACTGGAGACCGACATCACCTACCATACAACGCCTCATATGGGGCCATCTGAATGTTGTACTGGTAGCTGTTGTTGTAGAGGAACTCTACTAAGGGCAAAAATTGGTCCCACGAGCCTCCAAAATCAATAACACGGGCTCGGAGCATATCTTCAAATATCAAAATAGTCCTCTTGGGCTGACCATCCGTCTGGGATGAAATGTTGTACTCAACTCAACCTAGATACCCAACTCTCACTTAACCACTCTCCAGAATCGCGAGGTAAACTGCGTACCCCAATTCAAAATGATAGATACTGGCACACCATGAAGGCGAACAATCTCCCAAATATAAATCTCGGCTAACCTCTCGGATAAATAGGAGACTGCCACGGGGATGAAATATGCTGACTTGGTCAGCCTATCAACAATAACCCATATCACATCGAACTTCTTTCGAGTCGACGGAAGTTCTGTAACAAAGTCCATGGTGATCCTCTCCCACTTCCACTCAGGAAGCTCAATCCTCTAAAACAAACTACCTCATCTCTGATGCTCATACTTAACCTGCTGACAATTCAAACATCGAGCCACATATGCAACAATATCTTTCTTCATTATGTGCCACCAATAACATTACTGCAAGTCCTAATACATCTTCAGGGCGCTTGGGTGAATGGAATACCGAGAACTATGGGCCTCTGCTAAGATCAACTCTCGAATCCCATCAACATTGGGCACACAAACTCGCCCATGAAATATCAATACACCATCCTGATCTAAGGTCACCTTCGTAGAACCTCCCCGCTTCACTGTGTCTCTCAGGACACACAAAACGGGGGTCATCAAATTGTCGATCACGAATACGCTCCAATAATGAAGAACAAGCGAACGTGCAAGCTAACACCCTGCTAGTCTCATAAATGTCTAACCTCACAAATTGATTGGCCATGGCCTGAATATCTAAAGCAAGCGGTCTCTAGCTAACCAGAATATAAGCAAGACTACCCATGGTGGCGGACTTCTTGCTCAATGCATCAACCACCACGTTGGCCTTCCCCAGGTGATACCAAATAGTAACATCATAATCTTTCAACAACTCCAACCATCTCCTCTACCTCACATTCAACTCCTTCAGCTTGAACTGATACTGAAGACTTTTGTGATCTATGTATACCTCACACGTCACACCATATAAATAATGCCTCCAAATCTTTAAGGCATGAAAAATGGACGCCAACTCTAAATGATGCACCGGATAGTTCTTCTTGTGAATTTCCAGCCACCTCAAAGCATAAACTATAACTTTGTCATCCTGCATCAATATTACGCCAAGTCCAATATGGGAAGCATCACAATAGACGGTATAAGGCCCTAAACCTGTGGGAAAAACCAACACCGACGCTGTAGTTAGAGCGGTCTTGAGTTTCTGAAAGCTCGCCTCGCACTCATCAACCATCCAAACTGGGCACCCTTCTGGGTTAATCTGGTCATAAAGGCTGCGATAGATGAAAATACCTCCACAAACCGACGGTAGTAACCTACTAACCCCAAGAAACTCCAAATCTATATTGCTAAAGCTGGTCTAGGCCAGTTCTTGACAGCCTCTATCTTCTTCGAATCCACCTGAATACCCTCGGGTGATACAACGTGACCACCCAGAAATGTTACCGAACTCAACTAGAACTCACACTTTGATAACTTAGCATATAACTGGATATCCTTCAAAGTCTGAAGAACTACTCTAAACTGCTGCTCGTGCTCCTCCTGGCTGCGGGGATACACCAGAATATCATCAATAAAGACTATCACAAACTAGTCCAAGTACGGCCTAAATACTCGGCTCACTAACTCCATGAATATTGCTGGGGCATTGGTCAACCCAAATGACATGATCAAAAACTCATAGTGCCCATACCGGGTGCGAAATACTGTCTTAGGGACATCGGATTCCCTAATCCTCAATTGGTGATAGCCCAATCTCAAGTCTATCTTTGAGAATATCCCCGGCAACAGATACTTATTCTTGATCTTCACTTTATTCAATTACCGGTAATCAATGCACATCCTCATCGAACCATCCTTTTTCTTCATAAATAATACTGGCGCACCCGAAGGAGAAACACAAGGTCTAATGAAACCCTTTTCCAACAAGTCCTGCAACTGTTCATTTAACTCCTTCAACTCTGGCAGGACCATGTGATACGGCAGAATGGAAATGGGTTACTTGCCCAGAGCCAGATTAATACAGAATTCAATATCCCTGTCTGGTGGCATACCTGGTAGGTCTGAAGGAAAAACCTCGGGGAACTCTCAAACAATAGGAACAAAATTAATAGAAGGGTCCTCTAGAATAGAATCACGAACATACACCAACTAAGCTAAACACCCTTTCTCTACCATGCGTCGAGACTTTACATATGAAATAACACTACGGTTGGTATGCCGTGGGGTCCCTCTCCACTCTAAACGGGTTAAATATGGCAAAGCCAGGGTCACGGTCTTGATGTGACAATATAAGATAGCATGATACGGGGACAACCAATCCATCCCTAATATAATATCAAAATCCACCATGTCTAAGAGCAATAAATCAACACGGGTCTCTAGACCTCAAACACTACCACACATGAACGATGAACTCGATCGACCACTATAGAATCACCCATCGGTGTAGATACATAAATAGGAATACCCAAAGCATCACTAGTTATAACTAGGTAGGGTCCAAAATAGGACGACACATACGAATATGTAGACCCAAAAGGTCAAATAGTACTGAAGCATCTCTATCGCAGACCAAAATAGTACCTGTAATAACAGCATATGAGGACTCAGCCTCTGGCCTGGCTGGCAAAGCATATCACCGGGGCTCGTCCCCACCTCCCTAAGCCATGTCTTTGGGACGATCAACTATTGGCTGACCCCTGCATCTAGCGGTCCGAGCTCCACCTCTACGGTCTCTACCTCCACCTTAATGATCCCTACCCTCCCCTCTAGCTGGTTGGGCAAGCTGTGTATCACCTGGTGCCTAACTATAGGGCGAGAACCCTGCTACTAAGAACTACCTGAGGCTCGAGAGCAAAATCTGACAATATGACTCGGGTCACCACAACTATAACAAGCCCTCGGTGTTGATACTGTTGGCCTTGTTGACCTAAATGTCCTCCCCAAAAGCTCTAAAGTGGCTTTGCACTGATGGGAGCTGGTGGTGCACTGAAGGACTGTTGATCAGAATAAGGCTGCTGGGAACCACCACCGCCTAGAGTACCATAAGAGGCCTAGAGTGCTGACTGAAAGGGCCTCTATAGATGGCCTCTACCATAAGAATCCCTACCTCCAAACGAGGTACCACTGAACCTACCAGAATGATGAGGCCTCTTATCCGACCCCTGACCACCTCCTTATGCAAGAGCCATCTCAACTCTACGAGCCACATTAGCCGTCTCCTGAAAAAAAATCTCATTCCTAGCTCACATAGCCATCTAGAAACGAATCGGCTGAATCAATCCATCGATAAACCTCCGTACCCTTTTTCTCTCGGTGGGGAGTATAACAATATCATGGTGTGCCAGATCTATAAAATGGGTCTCATACTGCGTGACTGTCATAGTTCCCTTCTGGAGGTGCTCGAACTTCCTGTGGAGAGCCTCTCCCTGAGTAACTGAGAGAAACTTTTCCAAAAACAACTCCACAAACTGATCCCAGGTCAATGATGGCGACCTTGCTAGCATGGATAAACAATAGTCCCTCCACCAAGTCTTGGCGAATCCTGCTAGACGAAAGGTGGCAAAGTCGACCCCGTTGGTCTCTACAATACCCATAGTCCGGAGAATCTTATGCAGCTGAACAAGAAATTATGTGGGTCCTCTGTAGAAGCACCGCTGAATGTGGTGGTGAATAGCTTGGTGAACCTATCAAGCCTCCACAAAGCACCCGTGCACATAGTCGCTCCGTCACTGGTCAGAGCCGCAATACCTGATTGAACTGCCACAGCCAGCTGAACCACGGGAACTTGAGCCTGGGGAGCTACCTGCTCCGGAGTACGAGTAGCAGGAGTCTTAACTCCTCCTCTAGCATGAGAAGTGGCTGGCGATACTAGAAGCAAACCCGCTCTAGTGACGCTCTCCATAAAGCTTGCTAGTCTGACCAAGGCGTCCTAAAGATCTTGGGTGACCATAAATCCCCCAGGACCTCATCTGGGCCTACCGGAGATGCTGGGGCTGGAACCTCCTCATCATAATCAATATGAGGCTCCACCTCTTGGACTGCTACCCGGGGCTGAGCTTTGCCCCTTCCTCGTCCTGTAGCACGGCCTCAGCCTCACCCTCTGCCCCTCGTAGGAGCTGCTGCTGGAGGCTCGGGCTATTGCACGGTATAAGACAAAGCATGTGTTCTCTCCATCTATGAAAGAATGGAGTAGATGGACAATCAGTACTTGAGAGACAGAATCACACGACTAGAAGGAACAAAAGTGGAATCTTCCTAAGTTCGTAGCCTCTAGGGATAAATACAGACGTCTCCGTACCAATCTCTCACACTCTACCAAGCTTGTCCGTGAGTAGTGAGACCTATGTAACCTAGTTCTCTGATACCAACTTGTCACGATCCGGATTTTCCACCCTCGAGAGTCGCAATGGCGCTTACTAATAAGAGCTAGGAAAGCCAATTATCAGTTACCTCTTTTGGCAAGCATCGACAATATTAACAACAACGAAGCATGTTACAAATAAAAGCGAAAGTCTTAAATAAAAATAAACTAGAACAAATACGGAAATTCAACTTCAACCTCCACCCAAGACTGGAGTCACTAACTCACGAACGTCTATAGAGTACTACATACAAAGTCTGAAAAATGTACAATATTGTTTGATTTGATACAAGTGATAACAAACTGAATAAAATAGGAAGGGACTCCGGCATGCAGACGTCGTCTAGGCTACCTCAAAAGTGCCTGGACTGAAGACAGCTCCCAATCAACTACTGTTGTGGTCCAAAAGCTGCTCCGGTACCATGATCTGTGCAAAAGAGCACAAAAGTATAGCATCAGCACAACCGACCCCATGTTCTGGAAGTGCTTGGCCTAACCCCGGTGAAGTAGTGACGAGGCTACACCGGACTACCAAACAAACCTGTACAGATATATGCAATAGAAGGAAAATATACAGAACTTAAACAGTTAAGAGGGAGGGGAGCATGCTATGGGGGTGTTGCAGTTCAGATATTAAATTGACAGATAGTGAAATGAAACTGCACAATAACAACTATAAAGGAAAAACAAGATAATCAACACTTGTACGGCACAACCCTTTGTGTTTTTCCTCACATCAACTCTCATTTCAGTGCACAGAATGTTCCTTCGTGCATAAATATTCCAAGCATGGCACGGAGTAACCCTTCGTGCGAAAATATTCATAACATGGCACGGAATGACCCTTCATGCATAAATATTCAAAGCATGGCACGAAATTACCCTTCGTGCGTAAATATTCATAACATGGCACGGAATGACCCTTCATGCATAAATATTCATAACATGGCACAGAATAATCCTTCGTGCATAGTCACTCTTCCTAACCAAGGCAAAGATCACAACCAAATGGGGGGAAGAGGTAGACAATAGCATAAATATCCTGGCAAGGGAGAAATAATGCAAAATAACTAAATCCCGGCAAGGGAGAAACAACAATATACTCAAACATCCCGACAAGGGAATAATTATATCTCTTTCTCTTTCGTTCATTTCTTACCTCCAAATCATGTCATAATTCAAGCCAACACTCCAATGATTTTACAAATCATATTTCCTCTTCATACTCTTCACATTTATTTGTAAACCATCAATTAAACGGGGAAGAGTCACAACATTATCAGAATAAGTACAAATAAGGACTCACGGTCATACTAGACACTAGTGTATAGATACTCTTCACCATGCCAATACATCGTACTCAATATTTAGTAATTAGCAAATAATACTCTAATCTTATTTCCTCAAGCCAAAGTTAGATCAAACACTTACATCGAATGCTCCAAACTCAACTCACTCCTCTAGAATAGCTTTACCCCTCGAATTTACCACCAAACCACTCGAATCTAGTGACAAATTACTTGAATGTATTAACAAATGCTACTTGAATCAATTTGAATGCATGAAAATGAATTTCCCAAAGTTTGTTCAAAAATTCCCAAAATGCCCTAGACTCACGTGGTCAAAACCTGAGGTTCGAACCAAAACTCAATTATACATTTTCCCATGAACTCGGATATATAAGTTATTTTGGAATCGGACCTCGAATAGAGGTCTAAAACCCCCAATTTTAGAAATCCTAGGTTCTACCCTAAATTCTCAAATCTCCCCATTAAAATATTTTTTTGAAGTTGAAATTATGTTTAAAGCTATTAAGGAATGAAGAAAATAAGTTAGAAATCACTCACCAATCATTTTGAAGAAAGAGAATCGTTTGGAAAATCGCCTCTTATGTTTTAGGTTTGAAAAAGTGAAAAATGACAGAAAATCACTACTTTATATACTTTACTGAAGGCTGGCGCGGACCGCACAAAGATGCACCACGGCCGCACCTAGGAAGGGAAGGAAAAAGGGCCTCTCTGAACGTGCCAGTGCGGATCGCACGAAGTTGGTGTGCGGTCGTGCTGGTGGCATGAACCTGAACCCACCTCTCTGAATTTTCCAGCACGAAACGCGCTGATATGGTATGCGGCCATGCTGGTCGACCTAGGATTACTGGCCCTCTGAACCCAAGCCACGCGAATCACGCAGGAATACACTGCGGCCACGCTGGGGTCTTGCAACACCTGACCTACAACATCTAATACTTTTAAGTCTAAGACCTCCCGAGACCTACTCAAAACTCACCCGAGCCCTCGGGGCTCCGAACAAAACCTACATATAATCTCAAAAACATACTACGGCCTCATTCGTGCGATTAAATCGCTCAAATAACATCATATTTCATCAATTCGGGTCTCAATACCCATGATTTCTTTCCAATTTCCATAAAGAATCAAGTTTATGATTTCTAGCTCCAAACACGTCAAATGCCGTCCAAATTTAACCAAACTTCACAGCTATCATTTAAATCATATATAAGACTTGTGTCGGGCATCGAAACCAAAGTACGAGCCCGACGGTACAGTATTCCAAACAATTAACACTTTCCAATGCTTTAAATATTTTTCAGGAAACAATTTCACATAACAATTTATTTCTCGGACTTGGGACCTCGGAATTTGATTCTAGGCACACACCCAAGTCTCTTTTCTTTTACGGACCCTCCGGGAAGGTCGATTCACGAGTCCAAGTCTGTTTCCCTAAAATATTGACTGGAGTCAAACTTAATCGATTAAACATCAAAATTTATTATCTTTCTCACAAATTCAAATTTAAATTTTTCGGCTACGTGCCCGAACTGTGCACACAAGTCGAGGTAACCCCTAAGTGAGGTTTTCTGGGTCATCACAAACCAGAAAACTTCAGCTCTCCATCTTGTTTGTTACTGTGAAGCTAAAGGTTCCGATAAACAAATTGGCACTATTTGTTATTTTTACTTTGTTCTTATGTTTTCACTGAAGTAAGCTACAAATTGGATGTTTTGCTTCAGCAGTTACTACTATATTGTATTTGGGTTTTTAACTTTTTAGCCTTAAAGCAGAGCGTAACTACTATAATAGATAGTGTAACTCCTTTTATTAATGAATTATGCAAGTGGCTATAAACCAACCATGGGAGTCTATATTGTGTTTGGTATAAGAAAGTCATTTTTGTAATAAAGACTATGAATTGGAGGATGAGAACGAAGAAAGAAAGAAAGAAAGAAAGAAAGAAAGAAAGAAGAAAATGAAGAAGGAGAAGGAGGGGGAGAAAGGGAGCTGAAGTTATTTAAAAAGTGGGTACAAGTTAAAAAAAATTAAAAAAAATGGGTATAGGTTAAATGGGGGCGACCAAATAGGGCGCCCCGTACAATTTCTACTCGTATTTTCTGCAAGGATGACAATTGCAACTTCCAATGATTTATTCACACGTGCCTAAAGCTTTTGGGTCGTTTGACTGGGAAACAAGCTATTGCGGAATTGTTATTTCACCCTCTTATAGGGATAAAAATAACATTACAATCTCGGGATAACTAATCCCGGATTTAGTTATGCTATAATTTTATCTCAACCAAACGTGGGATAAACTTATCTAAAAAATTAATCCTCCCTTATCCCCTGTACCAAACAAACTCTTAAGGCTCGTTTGATACGAGAAATAAGGGATAAATAACTCCGGAATTAAACTTGAGATAAATTTATCCTTTGTTTGGAACTAATCTCGGGATTAGTTATCCCGAGATAATAGTACTTTTTTATCCCAATGAGAGGATGGAATAACTAATCCTGGGATAACTTCCTCTTTTTGAGATTTTTATATGGTTGCTCCCTTTTTAAAAACTATTCTCATAAATGATAGTAATTTTTATTTATTCCAAAACTGGCACAATTTTTTTATTACTTTTTAGCACTTTTACATTGATAACTCACTAACTAAGGGATCTCTCCACATCAGTACATTTCTATTACATTTCTTTTTTCCTCTCTCCCCCATAATATTTTCTTCTCTTCCATAAATAATACTTACCCAAATTTATCAATTTAAAGATTTATGTAATTTATTTAGTATAAATTTTTCATAATATATCTAAAAATTATTTATGCATGATTTTCTCTTCCTTTTCACAAGTTCCTCTCTGCCACAAAAATCAATCACTAAATAAAATGAACGGCTTAAACATGAAGCATTCACTAGTCATTTTTATATTTCATATCTAATAGTAAAATATATATATATATATATATATATATATATATATATATATATATATATATATATATATATATATATATATATATATATATTATAAATTTAATATTCCAAATATATGACTTAATTATTTAAAGGGGAGAGAAATAGAATTATATTCTATATATCCAAATAAATAATATTTAATTTATACTTCATAATATACTTATTAAATAAATAAATATTAATGTATTATACAAATTATATAATACATATAGTATGTAAATATTGTAACGATCACTAATTCATCAAAGTATGCATTATTATACAAAAATTCATATTTGTTTGACCAAATAAAACGTTACCATAATTAAAATAGAGGGAAGGTACCAATAAAACTATAATTAATGACAATATCATTAGGGGAAGCTATAGTAATTATTGGGTCGGTAAAAATTTGAGTTGTGATAAGGAGGGAAGAAATGCAAACACTCTCTCCAAGTAGCTCTAATCAGTCTCCTCCAATTCTACTAAAACCACAGGATATTTCCACACCTCCAAGTGCATCACCTTCATTAGTTAACAATAATCTCCCAGACATAGATTGTAACGACCCGGCCGGTCGGTTTTGAAATTTACGCCCAGATCCCCAATTTAACTGTTCCCCTAAGTTCATTTTTGCTATTGTGGTTTGCCGGGAGGGCCGGTTCTGGAATTTGGAGTGTTTTGGGACACTTAGTCCCTAAATGAGAGCTTTATTGTTGGAAAATGGCCAGTATTCGGAACAGTATTAAGACGACCTCGGAACGGAAATCCGATGGTTCCATTAGCTCCGTTAGGAGATTTCGGGGTTGGGAGCGCGTTCGGAATGTATTTTGGAGGTCCGTAACTCAATTAGGCTTGAAATGCCGAAGTTTGAAATTTTGGCGAATCCGAATGATAGGTGAGATTTTGATCCGGGCGTCGGAATGGAATTCCGACAATTTCTGTAGCTTCGTTATGTGATTTTGGATATATCTGCAAATTTTCAGGTCATTCGGATGTCGTTTGGTCGGGTTTTTGATTGAATGTGAGTTTCGGAAGTTAGATGAAATCCTAGGCTTGAATCCGCTATAATTCGATGATTTTTGTGTTTAAGGACGTGTTTTTATGATTGGAACAAGTTCGTATCGTGTTTTGGAGTATGCTGGTGGTTTTCGTTGGGGTCCCGGGGGCCTCGGGGTGAATCCGGACCATCATCCGGGCACTTTTGAACTATGAAATTTGCAGAAAATTGCAGCAACAGTGTAGCAGGGAATTGGCCTTCACGTTCGCGAGGCCTGAGCCGCGTTCGTATAGGTCTGACCAAGTTGGTCATCGCGTTCACGTAGGTTAGATCGCGTTTGCGTAGGTGTGGCCTGGGACGCACCGCGTTCGCGTCCAGGTGGTCGCGTTCGCGAAGAGTAAAGTAGGCGGCTGTGGAATTTTGTTCATTGTGAACGCGCAAAGCGTGTCGCGTTCGCGAAGGGTTAGACAGCAAGGCATCGTGGACACGTGGGTCAGAAAGCAAACGCGTAGGGTATCCAGGTCTTGCAGTGAGTTTAAGTTCAAAACATAACACCCGCAACCCACATACACAAAACGCCATTTTTGAGCTTTAGAGAGAGAAACTCATGGGGAATTGTTGGAGAATCATCGGGTAATCAACGGAGGTAAGTTCCTTGGCCTAATTTCATTATTTTCTCATGAAATCCTTGAGTATTTCACTGTTAATGGAAGATTAATGGGGGGTTTTAGCCCTAGGCCTAAATTATAGAGAATCATTGATTTGAATGGGCAAACGGAGTCCGATTTTGGTAAATTTTATATGCATGGACTCGTGTTGAGATAAGGAACCCGAATATATAACTTTTGTAATTTTTCGAGAAGCGTACCAAAAGTCGGGTTTTGGCAACTTGTGGTTTTTGGTGTATTTTGAATTGTTTCGATTGGGTAATGCCCAATTGGCATATTTTGATGTATTTCTATTGATTTTTATCAGATACTACACCTGTGGAGGCCGATATTTGCGGCAAAAGAGTTGTCTTTTAGCGATTTTGTACCGGAGTCGAGGTAAGTGGCTTGTCTAACCTCGTGTGGGGGAACCTTCACCCCTAAGATATTATGTGATAATTTAAATGCCTTGTACGCGAGGTGACGGGCGTGTACATGCGCTGATTGTTGGAACTCATTTTACTTGAATTGTCCAATTCGTGATATTCCTGCTCTTAGTTGATTAAATTGTGACATTTACCTGATATTCGTTAGAAAAGCATGATTGATAGGATTTATTGTCTAATTGCCTAATTGTCTTACTTGAACTTCTTGATAATTGTCGGCACTGGCTTTTGGTGAAGTTGTAGTTAAGAATATTGTATTTTCTCTATGAGTTTCTTTTATTGTTTGTGTCGGTGGACTGCGGGTTCGATTTCCGGAGATCCCAGGGCTGTGGGTTCGATTCCCAGAGACCTGGAGTGGTATTGTTTGTGGACTGCGGGTTCGATTCCCGGGATGCGAGTTCGATTTCCGGAGACCCGGAGTTTATTGATATATTATTGAGATATAGACTGCGGGTTCGATTCCCGAAGATCCTGAGATATTGAGACACATCCTGAGATATTAAGATACGGGCTGCGGGTTCGATTCCCGGAGACCCAGAGATACTGATATTGGGACTGCGGGTTGAATTCCCGTAGCTCCTGGGTTATTGAATATAGAGTGGGACAGTGGGTTCAATTCCCACGGGTCCTGGACTTGCTGGTTTGGGTTTATGTTGTGTTGGTTACTTGTAGTTAGCTAATCGTAGTCGGTTGTACTAATTACTTTATTGTTGTTGTTTCAGATTCATTCTTACTTATTAATGTTTTGATCATTATGTTATTGTTCTCTCGGTAGGGCCCTGAGCTTCCTCGTCACTACTCCATCGAGGTTAGGCTTGGCACTTACTGAGTATCGCCGTGGTGTACTCATGCTACTCTTTTGCACACTTTTGTTGTGCAGATCCAGGTACATCAGAACAGGCTCATCCTAGGTGATTCAGCAGCACATTCGGAGACCTCGAGGTATGATCTGGTACATCCGCGGATCCGGAGGCCCTCCTTCTATTCTGATAGTGATAGTAGTTATTTTCCCTCATTTTATTATTTTTAGATACTCATGATGTATAGAGCCACAGTTGTACTTTCCCTTTTTAGTCTTTGTTACCCGTGGGATTCCGGGTCTTGGTAGTATTCTATATGGTGTGGTTGATGAATGTATGTGCTAAGCGGCACTTGTTACATTCCTTTTATATCGTTTTTCTGCTATTTTCTCATTTAACGTTCATGAACTTGTATATTCCGCATCGTGTTAGGCTTAACTAGTCGCGGAGACTGGGTGCCATCATGACAGGTTCACGATTGGTGAACTAGGGTCGTGACAAGTTGGTATCAGAGCTCTAGGTTCATAGGAGTCACGGAACACAGACCGGTTACTTAGAGTCTCGTTGATCGATACAGAGACGTCTGTATTGATCTACGAGAGGCTAAGTAACTATTTAGAAAACTCTTCATTTCTTTTGGATTCCTTGTCGTGCGACATTTTTGGCACCAAATCTAAATTTCTGCTTTCTATTCTCTCACAGATGGTGAGGACACGTGCTACTCTTGAGGATCAGGCACACGCACCCCCTACTGCCATTGCCAGAGGCCGGGATCGTGGTAGAGGACAAGGACGTGCCCGAGGTGCCGCCACAGCACCCGCGCGCGCTGCCGCTGAGGTGCCACCGGTGGATCAGGTTGGAGCGCAGGCACCTGGTACACCGACTACAGCTGCTACTACTCCAACACTCCAGGAGACCCTGGACCAATTTATGAGCATGTATACTACTTTAGCTCAGGCAGGGTTGCTTCCACTCACTGCAGCTACATCTCAGGCCGGGGGAGGGGCCCAGACTACCGCAGCCGCTACACCTGAGCAGCGGATGCCAGTGGGATAGGTTTCAAAGGTTATTGTTATGCCTCCTGCTTCCCCAGCACAGCCCGGAGGTGGGCCAGCTGCCTCCGAGGACGACCAGCGAAGATTAGAGAGATTCAAGAAATATGATCCTCCAGTGTTCAGTGGTTTGGCTATAGATGATTCATTGGGTTTTATAGAGGAGTGTCATCGTATTCTTCGTACCATGGGGATAGTGGAGACCAGCGGGGGTTTCCTTCACTGCTTTTCAGCATCGTGGGGCCACTTATGATTGGTGGCGCACGTATGAGTTGGATAGTCCATATCAGTCTGTTTCATAGACCTGGACGCAGTTTTCTGATCTGTTTCTGAGGGAGTTTGTTCCCCAGAATCTTAGGGATTCTTGGCGATCGGAGTTTGTGCAGTTGTGACCGGGCTCCATGTCAGTATCGGAGTATGCTATTAGTTTCACCCGTCTAGCCAGGCATGCACCGGCTTTGGTAGCCACGGTCCGGGAAAGAGTGCAGAGATTTATTGAGGGCCTTATTCCGCCAATCTAGTCCAGCATGGCCAGGGAGTTGGAGACGGATATACCGTATCAACAGGCATTGAGTATTGCCAGGCGGATCAAGGGTATGCTCACTAGAGAGCGAGGAGAGAGGGAGGCCAAGAGGTCTCGTGAGTCGGGTCATTTCTCTGGTACCCATACTTCAGCAGCCGCTTATTTTGGCAGGGTTTATTCCGATCGTCCAGTTCATTCAACATTGCCAGCAGCTGGTAGTACTCCAGCTCCTCCAGCACATGAGGAGCTTTATTATGCTCCCCCAGTTTCCAGTGCACCTCCTGCGCGGGGTCCGTCCAGGGGTCAGACTAGTGGGGGTGAGGCCGGTCAGTCACGGCCACCGCGTCCTCCCAAAGCTTGTTTTGAGTGCGGGGATACTCGCCACCTGGTTAGGGAGTGCCCCAGGCGCAGGAGAGGAGCCCCTCATCAGTCATCACAGCATTCGAGTGGTTCTCAGGGCCAGCAGGCTATCATTCCAGCCCCAGCTGCCACTCCACCTGCCCAGCCAGCCAGGGGCGGGGATCAGAGTGCCAGAGGCCGCCCTCGAGAGAGGGTCAGGCTAGATTTTATGCTATTCCTGATCACGCCGCAGCTGTTGCATCTGATTCTGTTATCACATGCATTATTTTGGTTAGTCGCAGAGAGGCATCGGTTCTATTCGATCCTGGTTCCACTTTTTCATATGTGTCCTCTTATTTTTCTTCACATATGGGTGTGCCTCGAGATTCTTTGAGTGCCCCCATTTATGTTTCCACTCCGGTGGGAGATTCTTTGGTTGTGGACCATTTGTATCGGTCGTGCTTGGTTACTATCTGTGGTTTTGAGACCAGAGCGGATCTATTATTGCTCGGGATAGTCGATTTTGATATTATTCTGGGCATGGACTGGTTGTCGCCCTATCATGCTATTCTTGATTGTCACGCCAAGACCGTGACGCTGGCTATGCCAGGCATTCCACGTATTGAGTAGAGTGGTACTCTAGATCACACCCCGAGCCGTGTTATTTCCTTTCTCAAAGCTCAATGTATGGTTGAGAAGGGGTGTGCTGCTTATCTAGCTTATGTGCGGGATGTCAGCATTGACACTCCTTCTATTGATTCCGTTCCAGTGGTACGTGATTTCGCTGATGTATTTCCAGCTGATCTTCCGGGCATGCCGCCTGACAGAGATATTGATTTTGCTATTGACTTGTTGCCGAGCACTCAGCCCATTTATATTCCACCGTACCGTATGGCTCCTCCTGAGTTGAAGGAGTTGAAGGATCAATTACAGGAGTTATTGGGTAAGGGTTTTATTCGACCCAGTGTTTCGCCTTGGGGTGTTCCTGTGTTGTTTGTGAAGAAAAAGGACGGTTCTATGCGTATGTGTATTGACTATCGTCAGTTGAACAAAGTAACAGTAAAGAACTGGTATCCTTTGCCACGTATTGATGATTTGTTTGACCAGATACAGGGCGCACGGGTGTTCTCTAAGATTGATTTGCGTTTTGGTTATCATCAGCCAAAGATTCGGGAGCCAGATATCCCGAAGACTGCCTTCAGGACTCGGTATGGTCACTACGAGTTCCTCGTGATGTCTTTTGGGCTAACTAATGCCCCAGCAGCCTTTATGCATTTGATGCACAGTGTGTTCAGGCCATATCTGGACTCGTTCGTGATTGTTTTCATTAATGATATTCTAGTATATTCCCGGAGTCGGGAAGAGCACGAGCAGCATTTGAGGATAGTGCTTCAGACTCTGAGGGAGAAGCAGCTATATGCCAAGTTCTCTAAATGTGAATTCTGGCTGAGTTCGGTGGCATTTCTAGGCCACGTGGTGTCGAGCGATGGTATTCGAGTGGATCCGAGGAAGGTGGAGGCCGTGCATAGTTGGCCCAGGCCCTCCTCAGCTATTGAGATTCGCAGTTTCCTTGGCCTGGCGGGTTATTACCGTCATTTCATGGAGGGGTTCTCTTCGATCGCAGCACCTATGACCAGATTGACCCAAAAGGATGCCCTCTTCCAGTGGACAGATGAGTGTGAGGCGAGCTTTCAGAAGCTCAAGATTGCTTTGACTTTGGCCCCTAACTTGATGTTGCCTACAGGTTCGGGTTCCTATACAATATATTGTGATGCCTCACGAGTTGGACTCGGTGCAGTATTGATGCAGGATGGTAGGGTGATTGCCTACGCGTCCAGACAGCTGAAGGTACATGAGAAGAACTACCATGTTCATGATCTGGAGCTAGCTGCCATTGTTCACACCTTGAAGATTTGGCGTCATTACTTGTATGGGGTTCCTTGTGAGATCTACACTGATCACCGGAGCTTGCAGCACTTGCTTAAGAAGAAGGACCTGAATATGCGTCAAAGGAGATGGTTGGAGCTACTGAATGACTATGATATTACTATTCTCTATCATCCGGGCAAGGCTAATGTGGTTGCCGATGCCTTGAGTCGCCGGGCAGAGAGTTTGGGGAGTTTGGCATATCTACTAGCTTCGGAGAGGCCTATGGCAATGGATGTTCAGGCTTTAGCCAGGCAGTTTGTTAGACTGGATATTTCAGAGCCCAGCCGGGTTCTGGCCTGTGTGGTCTCTCGGTCTTCTCTATTTGATCGCATCAGGGAGCGTCAGTTTGACGACCCTCATTTTCTTGTCCTCTAGGATAGTGTTTGGCCTGGTGATGCTCAAGATGTTACCATTGGGGATGATGGAGTTATGAGGATGCAGGAGCGTATTTGTGTGTCCAATGTAGATGATCTTCGAGAGCTGATTCTAGCAGAGGCCCATAGCTCGCGGTATTCCATCCATCTGGGTGCCGCGAAAATGTATCGGGACTTGAGACAGCATTACTGGTGGAGGCGAATGAAGAGGGATGTAGTTGATTATGTTTCTAGGTGCCTCAACTGCCAGTAGGTGAAGTATGAGCATCAGCGTCCGGGTGGATTAATGCAGCAGATTGAGATTCCAGAGTGGAAATGGGAGCGCATCACCATGGACTTTGTATTTGGGCTTCCACGGACTGTTAGGAAGTTTGATTCCATTTGGGTTATTGTGGATCGGCTGACCAAGTCCGCCCATTTTATACCGGTGAGCACTACTTATTCATCGGAGCGACTGGCGGAGATCTATATCAGGGAGATAGTTCGGCTGCATGGTATTCCAGTTTCCATCATTTCAGATAGAGGCACTCAGTTCACTTCACGGTTCTGGAGAGTCGTACAGCAGGAGTTAGGCACTGGGGTGGAGCTGAGCACAGCGTTTCACCCCCAGACTAATGGCTAGTCCGAGCGTACTATTCAAATTTTGGAGGATATGCTTCGTGCGTGCGTGATTTAGTTTGGAGGTTCATTGGATCATTTCTTGCCACTAGCGGAGTTTGCTTATAACAACAACTACTAGTCCAGTATTCAGATGGCATCGTACGAGGCTCTATATGGTAGGAGGTGCAGGTCTCCCGTGGGTTGGTTCGAGCCGGGCGAGGCCAGACTGCTAGGTACTGATATGGTATGCAATGGACAAGGTCAAGGTGATTCTGGATAGACTTCGTGCAGCCCAGTATAGACAGAAGAGTTATGCGGACAAAAAGGTCCGCAATGTGGCTTTTATGGTTGGCGAGCGGGTTCTGCTTCGAGTCTCGCCCCTGAAGGGCGTTATGAGGTTTGGGAAGAAGGGGAAGCTGAGTCCCACATTTATTGGCCATTTTGAGATTTTGAGGCGTGTTAAGGAGGTTGCTTATGAGTTGGCCTTGCCTCCCAGCATAGCCGGAGTCCATCGCGTATTTCATGTCTCTATGCTCCGGAGATACCATGATGACCCGTTGCACGTGTTGGATTTCACTTCTGTTCAGCTAGACGAGGATCTGTCTTATGTTGAGGAGCCGGTGGCCATACTAGACAGGCAAGTCAGGAAGCTAAGGTCAAAGAACATCGCTCCAGTAAAGGTTCAGTGGCAGGGTCAGCCGGCCGAGGAGGCGACTTGGGAGACCGAGCAGGATATGCGCAGCCAGTACCCTCATCTTTTCACCACTCCAGGTATGTTTTCTATGCTCGTTCGAGGACAAACAAATCTTTAAGTGTGGGAAGATGTAATGACCCGGCCGGTCGTTTTTGAAATTTACACCCCGATCCCCAATTTAACTGTTCCCCTAAGTTCATTTTTACTATTGTGGTTTGTCGGGAGGGTCGGTTCTGGAATTTGGAGTGTTTTGGGACACTTAGTCCCTAAATAAGAGATTTATACTTGGAAAATGGCCCGTAGCTGGAACAGTGTTAAGACGACCTCGGAGCGGAAATCCAATGGTTCCATTAGCTCCGTTAGGTGATTTTAGGGTTGGGAGCGCGTTCGGAATGTATTTTGGAGGTACGTAGCTCAATTAGGCTTGAAATGCCGAAGTTTGAAATTTTGGCGAATTCGAACGATAGGTGAGATTTTGATCCGGGGGTCGGAATGGAATTCCGACAATTTTTGTAGCTTCGTTATGTGATTTTGGATATGTCTGCAAATTTTCAGGTCATTCGGACGTCGTTTGGTCGGGTTTTTGATTGAATGTGAGTTTTGGACGTTAGATGAAATCCTAGGCTTGAATCCGCTATAATTCGATATTTTTGTGTTTAAGGACATGTTTTTATGATTGGAGCAAGTTTGTATCATGTTTTGGAGTATGTTGGTGGTTTTCATTGGGGTCCCGGGGGCCTCGGGGTGAATCCGGACCATCATCCGGGCACTTTTGAACTATGAAATCTGGAGAAAATTGCAGCAGCAGTGCAGCAGGGAATTAGCCTTCGCATTAGCGAGGCCTAATCCGTGTTCGCGTAGGTCTAACCAAGTTGGTCATCGCGTTCGCGTAGGTGAGATCGCGTTCATGTAGGTTTGGCCTGGGACGCACCGCGTTCGCGTCCAGGTGGTCGCGTTCGCGAAGAGTAAAGTAGGTGGCTGTGGAATTTTGTTCATCGCGAACGCGTGAAGCGCGTCGCGTTCGCGAAGGGTTAGATGGCAAGGCATCGTGGACGCGTGGGTCAGAACGCGAACGCGTAGGGTATCCAGGTCTGGCAGTGAGTTTAAGTTTAGAACATAACACCCGCGACCCACATACAGAAAAATGCCATTTTTTAGCTCTAGAGAGAGAAACTCACGGGGAATTGTTGGAGAATCATCGAGTAATCATCGGAGGTAAGTTCCTTGGCCTAATTTCGTTATTTTCTCATGAAATCCTTGAGTATTTCACTGTTAATGGAAGATTAATGGGGGGTTTTAGCCCTAGGCCTAAGTTATAGAGAATCATTGATTTGAATGGGCAAACGGAGTCCGATTTTGGTAAATTTTATATGCATGGACTCGTGTTGAGATAAGGAACCCGAATATATCGTAATTTTTCGAGAAGCGTACCGAAATTCAGGTTTTGGCAACTTGTAGTTTTTGGTGTATTTTGAATTGTTTCGATTGGGTAATGCCCAATTGGCCTATTTTGATGTATTACTATTGATTTTTATCAGATACTACACCTGTGGAGGCCGATATTCGCGGCAAGAGAGTTGTCTCTTAGCGATTTTGTACCGGAGTCGAGGTAAGTGGCTTGTCTAACCTCGTGTGGGGGAACCTTCACCCCTAGGATATTATGTGATAATTTAAATGCCTTGTACGCGAGGTGACGGGCGTGTACATGCGCTGGTTGTTGGAACTCAATTTACTTAAATTGTCCAATTCGTGATATTCCTGCTCTTAGTTGATTAAATTGTGACATTTACCTAATATACATTAGAAAAGCATGATTTGATAGGATTTATCTGTCTAATTGCCTAATTGTCTTACTTGAACTTCTTGATAATTGTTGGCACTGGCTTTTGGTGAAGTTGTAGTTAAGAATATTATATTTTCTCTGTGTGTTTCTTTTATTGTTTGTGTTGGTGGACTGCGGGTTCGATTCCCGAAGATCCCAGGGCTGTGGGTTCGATTCCCAGAGACCCCGAGTGGTATTGTTTGTGGATTGCGGGTTCGATTCCCGAAGATCCAAGGGCTGCGGGTTCGATTCCCGGAGACCCGGAGTTATTGATACATTATTGAGATATGGACTGCGGGTTTGTTTCCCGGAGATCCTGAGATATTGAGACACATCCTGAGATATTGAGACACATCACGAGATATTGAGACACGGGCTGCGGGTTCGATTCTCGGAGACCCAGAGGTACTGATATTTGGACTGCGGGTTAAATTCCCGTAGCTCCTGGGTTGTTGAATATAGAGTGGGACTGTGGGTTCAATTCCCACAGGTCCTGGACTTGCTGGTTTGAGTTTATGCTGTGTTGGTTACTTGTAGTTAGCTAGTCGTAGTCGGTTGTAGTAATTACTTTAATGTTGTTATTTCAGATTCATTCTTACTTATTCCTGCTTATTATTGTTTTGATCATTATGTTATTGTTCTCTCGGTAGGGCCCTGACCTTCCTCGTCACTACTCCATCGAGGTTAGGCTTGGCACTTACTGAGTACCGCTGTGGTGTACTCATGCTACTCTTATGCACATTTTTGTTGTGCAGATCCAAGTACATCAGGACAGGCTCATCCTAGGTGATTCGGCAGCACATTCGGAGACCTCGAGGTATGATCTGCTACGTCCGCGGATCCGGAGGAACTCCTTCTATTCTGATAGTGATAGTAGTTATTTTCCCTGATTTTGTTGCTTTTAGACACTCTTGATGTATAGAGCCACAATTGTACTTTTCCTTTTTAGTCCGTGTTACCCGTGGGATTTCGGGTCTTGGTAGTATTCTATATGGTGTGGTTGATGAATGTATGTGCCAAGCGGCACTTGTTATATTCCTTTTATATCGTTTTTCCGCTATTTTCTCATTTAACGTTCATGAACTTGTATATTCCGCATCGTGTTAGGCTTACCTAGTCGCGGAGACTGGGTGTCGTCATGACAGGTTCACGATTGGTGAACTAGGGTCGTGACACAGATACTATTATGCTTATTGACCAGCAGGAACTTACTACTCCACCACCTAAATCCTACCTTCAAACATTAACCTCACACCACTCTTCTGGCCTAGAGACTCCATATCCATTACTTAGTTCTGATCCTCTTGAGTATAATGAAGAAGTAGAGGCATCTAACTTCATTCCTCTAACTGTAGAAAACAAACACTGACTATACCAACCTTGGCAACATGCTATGATAATTAATGTTTATGGGCGTAAAGTGGAGCATCAATTACTTAGACAGAAGGTTTATAACTTATGGGAACCTGCTGAAAATCTCCCATTAATTGATCTAGGATTCGATTTCTTTCTATTAAAGTTTCAAAAAAAGGAAAATAAAATACAAGCACTAGAAGGTGACCCTTGGTTTGTTCTAAACCATTTTCTGTCAGTCAGACCATGGAGCCCAAATTCAAGGCATCGAAAATAGCCCTTACTACATCTGCCATATGGGTACGTTTACCTTAATTGCCTACTGAATTTTATGCCTATCAATTACTCAAAAAGCTAGGGCAGAAAATTGGCAATTTTTTATCAATGGATATTTGTACTTCTGCTACTACTCGTGAGCAGTATGCTCGTTTATGTGTGGAGGTATTACTAAATCAACCACTAAAGAATCACATCTACATCGGTTCTCATAAGCAAATTATTATGGATGAGGGATTGAATTTATTGTGTATAAAGTGTGGGTGCATGGGTCACAACAAAAGCGTGTGCCTTGCTTCTAATAAAATGGTTGCTCAAAAAGACACTGAAGTTGGCAACATAAATGAAGCTAAATATGCATGGAAAATTATTACTTTCCCTAAGAAATTTGTCCCTAAAAAAAATACTACTCCCAGATTTTTTGATTACTGACAGCCATCAGAGGTGTCCAAGCAGGAAGCTACAGTAAGCATCCCTCCTTTAATCATAATCGTCTTCCTTTTACTAATATTACTATTGATAATAATTTATTACCTTCTCCTAATAGTTCTAAGATCAACTTAACAAAGGAGTTTGTTTCATCTAGTAATAAATTTGCAGTATTAATGGATTCTCCTAATAATAACACTATATTAAATAATAAGACAAACAATGATATGGGTCAATGTTCAAAACATACCCAAGTGATAGAGACTTTGATTTAATCGGAAAATAACTCACACATTTCCACTCCAATACCTAAGACTACTCCTCACCATGCAATCAGCCCACGACAACCATTCCCACATGCAAGACTATCCCCAATGCCAAACAATCCATTCTGCCAAAACCAACGACCAACTTTCCTTAATACAATCAACATATACTACACCTCCTCCTTCATTCATCAATGACCCTTCATCATATCAATCCACTAGTTCTATGCACCTAGGGCTTGATAAGCCTAACTCATCCAATTACCAGTCAAATACTCCACCTTCAAATTCGTCTTTTCAACTATTTGCTTCATCCACTGGTTGTATTCCTTTATCTTCCAATATAACCAATATAAATAATAACCCTTTGTCTGTTTCAATTACTGATTCTCTCATTAGTGCAGATGTTCCCGTTCAACTTTCTCAATCACTTGAGGAGGCAAAGAACCCCAAGGTTGCTTCTCACCAACTACCCAACAATCCCACTCCTCACTCTCGTCCACCACCACATCTTCAAATGGAACCCAACTCGATAGTATATACACTACACACCCCATGCACCAACTTATCTGGCATCGGGGTTGGAAATAGTGGCGGAGGGGATGCAACTGGGTACGGAGATGTATTCTCGTTAACATTGGTCCATGATGCAAGGACCAAATCTTTCTCCCTTTCAACTTGTGCTTCTTCATTCTCCAGTTTGGGATCAGACCCCTATGTATCCAACTCTCATACGCATGCCATTCTATCCCCCACCAACTCCCAACACATCATGGATTCAACCCTATTGGGAGTCGCAGCCTCACACGCCTCTGTTGAGGCCAGGAACTGTTCATACCTCACCACCACCACCCCTTCCTCCAACACCGAAGAATCTCAATCCAACAGAATAAGACGAGCAAGCAGAGAACTTTCAGGTGGAGTTAGACGCAACCATCGTATACAACATAGAGACTCGCCCTATTCAGGCATGCATAGACGACATCAAGGTCTTCGTGCAGAAAAAGGAATTCGAAAGAAAGATATTCATCAGATGCCCACAGAATCTGCTAGCCACATCGTTTCGTTTAAGGCCCACAACCAATCTGACAACGGGAAAATACGTCATGTCATTTCTTCCAACTTTGGAGCTCCGTTCAGGGGAGCCTAATAATGGTCAAAATGAGTCCAACATTAGTCACATGAATTTCATAATTTGGAATTGCAGGGGCAGTCAATCAGTGGAATTTAGAAGGAACTTTAGGTCTTTGTTGGACTACAACAAGCCTGCCTTAGTGGTCCTATTAGAAACTCTTTGTCAGTCCCACCAAGTTTTAAAGGATGATTTTGATTTTACTGGTATAATAGAGGTTCCTAGTTTAGGGCATTCTGGAGGAATTGTAATACTGTGGAATACTGCTCTTTTAAATGTTCAACAGGTTGCTACTACCACCCAGGAAATCATCTGCCATATCCAGGTTTGTCCACCGCCTTTTACTTTTTTTATTTAGTGAAATTTATGCAAGTAATAATTTAGATGATACACTATAGGATAATCTCACACGTATTGTTGATAATTACAAGAGGCGTTGGGTTTTAAGGGGTAATTTTAATGAAATCACACATGCTACGGATAAATTTGGAGGACTGCCTCTTAATAATAATAGTAGAGCAAATAAGCTCATTGAGTGTTTTAACTACTTCCACTTAACTGACTTAGGATACAAGGGTAGTGGATATACTTGGACAAATGGGAGGCATAATACTGCTAATATTCTGGAACGTATTGATCGTGTTTTGGCTAACTATCAATGGATTTTTTAACTATGGGGACGCTTTGGTCAAACATTTGCCTAGAATTCACTCTAACCATTGTCACACCTCCTTTTGCCGCGCCCCTTACCCCGGAGGGTAGATGCGCGAGGGAGTTTTTCCAATTTAAGTGACAATATTCGAAACAGGGTTATTCTATTTATTTCAGAGTCGCCACTTGGAATAAATTATGGTGTCCCAAGTCACCGATTTATTTAAATCCCGAATCGAGGAAATTTACGACTTTCCAAATGAAGTCTGCGAACCAGAGATTCTAAGTAAGGAATTCTGTTGACCCGAGGGAAGGTGTTAGGCACCCCCGGATCCCGTGGTTCTAGCACGGTCGCTTCAACTATTATAAATGGCTAAAAATATCTGATTTTATACATGTTTATAAATTAATGCTCTGATTAAACTTTTAAAACCGCTTTATTAATTTTGAAGAAAAGTATCTGACTTAAACAGTATTTAAACTATCAGTAAATAGATAATAAATAAAAATTATTTGCTCTAAATAAAATCAAAATTTTGTCCCCTTTCATTCCGTTTTGTACCCTATATAAAGTGAACACTTTAATTTCTAAATTTTACTTCTATTAACCCAATTCCGGCATATGTCTCTTAATAATTGAGTTAAACTACAAATGTCGTTCTTTTTGAAGAAAACTTGCTCAGCTTTTAACGAAATCTGGGCTTGAAGCCCAATACAAAGAAGAACGAAAATCTAGGCTTGAAGCCCACACGCATGCGCCAGCCTTCTCTATCGTGTGCCTTTCTAAGTAAAATTTCACAAATGCACAGTACATAGCCTGGGATTCAATTTTTATTGGTGGATTATTCTCTATATTCCTAACTTTTGCTTTATAAAGAAATCATATACTACTGCATATTGAAATAAATTGTTTGAAAATGTTTTTAGCTTTTCTTGTAAGCTGTTTTTAGCTTTTCATGTGTTTGAACACTCATAATTGTTTGAACAAATATATTGAACACTAATATGTTTGAAATCATATAAGCTGTTTTTAGCTTTTCATGCTTGAACCAACATGTTTGAAACTAAACCAACAGTTATGAATTGAATCATCAAATGCAAGCGGCTAGGAATCTATACTAAAATACATAAGTAATTCAAGCTTCAAACAGGATCTTCATTCGAACAGAACTTCATGTCTTTACATGCATCAGTAATTAAACTTCAACCATGAACTAAAGAAGTACCTGGCAGTGGAAGAAAAAGTAATCAGTGACAGCAGTAACAACAAGCAGAAACGAACATCAACGCAATCAGCAGTAACCCAAGAGTGTATCATAGAATCCGGCAACTTCAGAAAACAATTCCATAGATGAAAAACACAACTTAACAGGCAATGACCTCTCAGACTGATCAAAACAAAACGGAATGCTTCAACTAACTTCACTGTAAGAAATAGAAAATGAAAGCTCTCAATTAAACTCTCAATCTCTATCCTCTTTTCTCTCTGTTTTCCAGTAAGTCTCTCTGTGTGAGTCTCAATGTCTGTCCCCTGTTCCAGCATTCATCCCTCTCTTTTATAGCCCAAAAGACACAGGCAGCCCTCCCCCCCTTAAACTAATAAAATCCATCTCTAATCTCCCTGGCAGTACCACTAAGTCCTGTCTAAGTATGGGTATTGGTATAAAAATACAAAAATACAGGGAGCTAATGGGATACCCTGCTGTACAGCAGGTTCCACTAGGTTGTACCATGTGCCTTGTATCATGACTGTTTAGCTTTTCTGATTTTCTTAAGTAAACTAACAGCTATACTCAATTCCACTCAGATTTTAAAGTCACAGATAAGTTGAAGTCTTTGATTTAATAGTGATTCAAGGCATAAACAGGCAAATTCCAATTCACTGCCACACATTCTCATACAACTAATTGAGGATACTTCAAAACAAACAATTATCAGCTATAACAAACAACAAGAGCTAACTCAATACACAGAATCAAACAACAAACAGAACAGTTCAATTCAAACAAAAACGAACCACTGCCCGGGATTTCAAACAACAATTTCTACGAGATTTAGACGACGACATTCAATTAACTACAACATGTATCATTGATAACAGATTAATTGATAAAACAGTGATTCTGAAAATCTCGGCCTAAAATGAAACTAAGTATTCAACGACGCTAATCGAAGCGAATACATATTTCATAACACATGCAATCAAACAAACAACAACAGAAGAGCAATTGACCACATAAAAGGTCTTCGCGGGAAGGAGAAAAAAGAATAAACATCCGAAAAATTAACGACAGATGAAAATTATGAAACGACTATACTAAACAAGTAAATAAGAAAAGAAAGAAGAAAGGAAATACCTCGAGAGGAGAAAATTGGCAAAGAAAACAACGGGCTTGAGCTTTTGGGGCCAAACGGAACTTAATCGGGGTGTTCTCGGTTGAGAACACCTAGATTAAGGTCTGTTAGACCTCAAATTCCATTGAATTCAATCACAGAAACCCAAATCTAATTTCTAGGGTTCATACGGTTGATTTGGGGTTTTGAGTTTTTCGGTTAGATTCGAACGAAACCAAAGGTGGTTTGGGTGTGAGCGAGGCTATGGGAATGTTTGGGATGAGTTTGGGGGTAAACGGGAGCGGCGAAGTTTGACGGCCGTTCTTTGATTCAATATTCGAAGCATTGAGGTGTGATTCGAAGGAAACTAAGCTCAGGACTGGAATGAGGAGGTTAAGGGGGTGTTGTGGTGTGAAAATGGGAGTGTTTGGCCTACCGGAACCGCCGTGAGGTGATTTCCGGTAGGCGGAACACGGTGGTAGACGGCGGAGGGTTTTCGTCTCTGATAGAGACTAAGGAAGGGATCGTTTGGTTTGGGCGTGCAAAACGGGTATTGGGGTGTTTTTTGGTTAGGTTAGACATGGGAATTAATCTGGGCCGTTGGATGAAGGAGTCCAACAGCTCAGATCAAAAGGACGATGGGGCGGTTCGGGTTAACTGGGGTCGGGGCAGGCTTGGGTACTGGACTGGGCTAAAATTGTTTTGGGCCTGATTCTTGATTTTAAATTTTGGCCCAAATCAAAGAATCTCTTGATTCTCAACCCCTTTTTTTTCTTTTTCTTCTTTATAATCAAAAACAAAAATTAATAAAAACCAACATATGTTAATACTTAACAAGAATTAACACTCCAATTAACACATTTAATTAAAACAATATAATACAATGACGACGAATAGAATAGAACACATATTTATATATATATATATATTTATATATATATTTTTTGATTTTCATTTTATAAAACAAACCTAATTACTTTTAATTACAAATTAAATCCTAAGAATGCAAACATGCAGTATATTTTGTATTTTTCTTAATCTAAATAAACAAACATGCACACACAAAAATACAAATAATAAGAAAACTTAACACAGAAATCCACAGATATTACAACGATACAAGAAATGATTTTATTTTGAATTTATTTGGAAGTAATTCATGTTAGGCAAAAATCACGTGCTCACAGCTGCCCCTCTTTGAGCGGAAACACGAAGAGGTTTCGTGCAAAGATAAATGAGCAAATACGAGCGATTTTTGCCTGTTTGAATACTCCGTGGGAAGCATTTTGAAAGAGTTTGACCGAGCCTTTGCTTCGGAGGCCTCCTACATATCCCGGGCTAAACAGGAATCAGGTCAATGTAGTTCGGGAAGTTTTGGTAGCTGGGACTACCGTGGACTGACACTTTGCTGTTACTGTTGCTATCGTTGCTGCATGTTGCTGCTTACTGACCTCCTTATTACACCAAAAGAAATTAAAGTTGAATTTGCTATGCTATCAAACTATGAGTTACAAGATTCCTGTCTATGGTTCTCTTGAAAACTTGATCTTGAATCTTAGCTGATTTGCTGTAGACCTCGATCTGAATCTTGATGCTCGACAAGCTGTATGTGCTTGTTTATTTATGTAACATTGAATGAAACGGAGTCGGCGGAGCTTGTTACTTCAATCAGATTCTGAATAATCCGCGCTTTTGTTTACTCCAACATTTGGACTCGTTTTCTTTTGATTCTTTTCTTCTCTTCTTCATTCTGGATTGATGTTCCATTTGTAGGTTATCTCGATCCTTGTGTCCCGAGGTCAAACCTATTTAGACAACAAAACAAACAAACGAACGAAATTTTTCTGCCCCAGTTTCGCTAGGAAAATTTCGTGAGTTAGTTGTGACACAGAAAGTGATTAAAAGACTCTTTGGGTAAGGAAATCACAGTTTCACAAATAAACGTTCCACGGCTTTCTGGCCGGGATTTTGAAGAAGAGTTTTCACGGCTTTATGGCCGTAATCCAAACAATGTGTAACGGTTTTTTGGCCGCCAGACTCTCGGTTTTTTTTGGCCGGGATTAAAATAAATGGCTCCGCAGTTTTTGACTTGGAGATCCTCGATTTTCTGACCGGGGATAAAAGTTTCAACGGCTTTCTGGACGGAATTCAAACAAGCCTAATGGTTTTTTGGCCGTCAGACCCTCGGTTTTTGGTCGGGGTTAAAGTAAATGGCTCCGCAGTTCTCTGACTGGGAGATCCTCGGTTTTCTGAACGGGGATAAAAGTTTCACGGCTTTCTGGCCGGAATTCAAACAATGCCTAACGGTTTTTGGCCGTCAGACCCTCGGTTTTTGGCGGGGTTAAAGTAAATGGCTCTGCAGTTTTTGATCGGGGAGATCCTCGGTTTTCGACGGGGATAAAAGTTTCACGGCTTTACGGCGGAATTCAAACAATGTCTAACGGTTTTTTGGCGCGTCGGACCCTCGGTTTTTTGGCGGGGTAAAAGTAAATGGCTCCGCAGTTTTTGACTGGGGAGATCCTCGGTTTTCGACCGGGGATAAAAGTTTCACGGCTTTCGGCCGGAATTCAAACAATGCCTAACGGTTTTTGGCCGTCGGACCCTCGGTTTTTGGTCGGGGTTAAAGTAAATAGCTCCGCGATTTTTCGACTACGAGATCCTCGGTTTTCTGGCGGGGATAAAAGTTTCACGGCTTTCGGCGAGAATTCAAACAATGTCTAATGGTTTTTGGCCGTCGGACCCTCGGTTTTTGGCGGGGCAAAGGTAAATGGCTCCGCAGTTTGCCAGGAAGATCCTCGATTTTCGGCCAGGGATAAAAGTTTCACGGCTTTCCGTCGGAATTCAAACAATGCCTAACGGTTTTTGGCCGTCGGACCCTCGGTTTTTTGGCGGGGTAAAAGTAAATAGCTCCGCGGTTTTTTAGCTGGGGAGATCCTCGGTTTTATGACCGGGGATAAAAGTTTCACGGCTTTCTGGCCGGAATTCAAATAATGCCTAACGACTTTTTGGCCGTCAGACCCTCGGTTTTTTGGCGGGGTTAAAGTAAATGGCTCCGCAGTTTTCTGACTGGGGAGATCCTCGGTTTTCTGACCGGGGATAAAAGTTTCATGGCTTTCTCGCCGGAATTCAAACAATGCCTAACGGTTTTTTGGCCGTCGGACCCTCGGTTTTTGGCCGGGGTTAAAGTAAATAGCTCCGTAGTTTTCTGACTGGGAGATCCTCGGTTTTCCGACCGGGGATAAAAGTTTCACGACATTCTGGCCGGAATTCAAACAATGCCTAACGATTTTTTGGCCGTCGGACCCTCGGTTTTTTGGCGGGGTTAAAGTAAATAGCTCCGCAGTTTTTTGACTGGGGAGATCCTCGGTTTTCGACCGGGGATAAAAGTTTCACGGCTTTCGGCCGGAATTCAAATAATGCCTAACGGTTTTTGGCCGTCGGACCCTCGGTTTTTGGCCGGGGTTAAAGTAAATGGCTCCATAGTTTTCATGATTTGATTCTCTTTTTTGGACTGGGATAAAAGTTTCACGGCTTTCTGGCCGGAATACAAACAATGTCTAACGGTTTTTTGGCCGTCACACCCTCGGTATTTTGGACGGGGTAAAGTAAATGGCTCCGCAGTTTTTTGACTGGGGAGAATAGTTTCACGGCTTTCTGGCCAGAATTCAAACAATGTCTAACGATTTTTTGGCCGTCAGACCCTCGGTTTTTTGACCGGGGTAAAAGTAAATGGCTCCGTAGTTTTCTGACTGGGAGATCCTCGGTTTTCTGACCGGAGATAAAAGTTTCACGGCTTTCTGGCCGGAATTCAAACAATGCCTAACGGTTTTTTGGTCGTCCAGACCCTCGGTTTTTTGGCCGGGGTTAAAGTGAATGGCTCCGCAGTTTTCTGACTGGGAGATCCTCGGTTTTTTGACCGGGGATAAAAATTTTACGGTTTTCTGGCCGAAATTCAAATAATGTCTAACGGTTTTTTGGCCGTCAGACCCTCGGTTTTTTGGCGGGGTTAAAGTAAATGGCTCCGTAGTTTTCTGACTGGGAGATCCTCGATTTTCTGACCGGGGATAAAAGTTTCACGGCTTTCTCACCGGAAAGACCCTCGGTTTTTTTTTATCGGGGTCCAAACAGATATTGTACTGATATGATTTGATTCTCTTTTTTGGAGTTTTTATTTTCTTTTCTTTATTCTTCCTTTTGGGCTTTCTTTTAGGCTTTCTTTTTAACCATCAACAAATGCATAAGATAAAGCTCTAAAAAGAAACTTCCCTTTTTACGTGTTTTCCTTGTTCCAAAGCCATTTCAATGCTTGCGTACTTCACTTCTTTGGGTTGTACCTTCTTCTTGCACAATCAAATAGACCTGTTTTCAACAAAGAACATTTTATTAGTTGAAAAAGTGGTTGACTTTGTGGCCTTGATTATCTTCATTGCTTGATCGTTGCCCCATTTCTATTGAGAACTTTTCTACCAATTGTCTTTGGGGGTGACTTCTTTTCAAACTGATCGGGTTCATCCTCGGGATTCCACGAGGGTTTTCTATGTGGGTTCTGTCCTTCTGCCTCATTCCGTTTCTTCCAAGACTTTAACCTTTAATTTCCACTTTCTTCCTAACATCCGTTCCTTTGGAAATGATCGACCAACATGATCAGTTGGGATTGGATCAATACACCACTAAGGCTGGGTATCTTTCTTTGCCTTTTTACCAGACGGAATCCTGTAAAATCGGTCCTGCTGCTTTTCTTTTTAATAGTTTGAGAATTAAAATCAAGCCGAAAGGGATTCAAAGAATAACTATACAAAAGCAAGGAAATGAGTTTAAAGAGAAGCGTCCCTTTCGGGGAAAAAGAAGGACTTATCTGGGATGCATGCTGACTTCAAATAAACATGACATGCTTCTTGGACTGGACGCCTGACCCATATAAACTTTCCAACTTCTTATGAACCCATTGATTCGCAATTTCAAAACCAGGGAACCTTGCCAACATTCTTTTAGTGAAGGGATGTCTTCTTTTTGGTCGGCGGCGCCCTTCTGCGGGTTTTCGCCAATCGACCTCTCTCACTTCTCTTCTCACTGTCGCCCGATAGTGCTCTTTGCGAGTTTTCACTAAACGGACTCTCTCATTTTTAGCTTCTCCAACCACCATCGCCTTATGGTGCCCGAAGGTTTTCACCGATAAGACTCTCTCATTTTCTCTCAATTCAGGTTGTGTCAGATTTCCGTCAATGACATTTTCACCTCCTTGCCTTTGCCAATTGATCTGAAGGACTTGAACAAGGTTTTTGGGTAAGAAGAAATTGAATGGAATTACAACTCTGGAACCATCTTGACGGATTTAAACTGAACCGTCATATCATCTGCCCCAGTTTCAATTTTGGGAAAATTGGGATTTTTGTTTTGGTATGACTGAACCTCAGGGAGAGGTTGCCTACGTATCCTTTCGGAATCAAGTCAGAACGTAGTTCAGGTGGTGATAATTTTTGTTTTTATTTTATTTTATTTTATTTTTCTTTTTAATTTGGATTCCAAAGAGGGTAGCCAAAGAAAGGTAACCGGCTCAAAGGGTTTTACGAAGGATTCATAGTGTTTGGGGTAGCAAGAAAGAAAGCCTTCGTCATCTCAATTATACAAAAGCCAACGTCGCAGGAAGTCCTGACATAGTACTTTTATATTGCATCTGTATTGACTGCCGTTTCAAGATCATTTCCTTCAATGTCTCCCGGATACGACATCCCTCTCAGTGATATTTTCCAGATGATGCATGGATTCTTCCAAAAAAAAATTTCTTTTTTCTTGGTAATGAGGAGGAATGCGCCTTAATGTCGGTCGTTCTATTTCGAGATTTCTGGGCCGCACTTTCTTGTTGCAAGTATGGGTCTTTCTTTGTTGGGACAACTACTCGGGTATTCCTTGAGTACAACACAACCCTTTTTGTATGCGAACCAATTTCCTTCAGTTATTCCAATTCATTCTTTCATTTCCTCAAAAATAAACTTTTGTGCATTTCAACTCTCGATTCATTATTCTGAAGTCTGACAGCGTCTTAGGATCTAGGCATAAAGTCCGCAAGCATGTCATGTTATTTAAAGCTGCATGATTTGAACTAAAGAGAAGAGAAAAAGAAAACTAAAGCAAATCTGGAAGAAATAAAAAGAATAACAAAAGAAAAGAAAACAGACGATGAAATATTAATTTCTTGAAATCGAAAAGATAAACAAGGTTCACATTCGGAAATTTAAAGACAAAAACTAAAAGAAAAATCCAATTTACACCCCGAAATAATTCTGGATGCAGAAAAATGCGGCAGGACAAGTTTACTGGGCTTCCGCCTGATCGGGAATGGCCTAGCCTTTTAGTTTGGGAGTTTAGTGTCCGATCCCATCTCAACGGTGATAGTCCCTTTCCCTGGCTCGACCATGCGGGTATCGCAGAGCTTTGCTTCATGTTTTCCTTCACTCTCTTTAGTCATGAAATCCTCATTATCTTTCTCTTAACGGTCCTTAAGCTTTTGTGGTACGCATCCAACAAACACTGGCTCATTCAGCCGTGGTGTCTTAATTGCCGCCCATGCCACATAGGCTCGCTTAGGTGCACCAATTTCCCTTTCTGGTTCTAACTCAGTGATTTTACTCTTCTTTTCCCCTTTCTCTTGTTTCGGGGTCGCCTTGGGCTTCCTTTGTACGTCAGCAATATCAATTACGGCCTTAAGCACTGGATCGAATTCTTCGTCATCACAAATCATCCCAACTATCGGCCCGTTATTGTGAGCAGGCAGCAGATTATTGGTCACATTTGGGACATCCTCATCCTTCAACACAATCTTCCCTTGCTCTATTAAATTCTCCACCGCTTGTTTCAAAGTCCAACGGTCATTAGTATGGTAGCCCTCTGCCTCTGAATGATATGCACACCTGACACCAGCTTTGTAGGAAGGCGATGCCGGGTTTTGTCTATTCTGAGGAACCGGCTGCAGTAGACCCATTTGGACAAGTTTCGGGAATAGATTAGAGTAAGATTCACCAATTGGGGTAAAGTTTGATTTCTTTGGCTGTTCCCAAGGACGGAAGTTATTCTACGGAGGTCGAGGATTATAGTGGTTCTGGTGGGGAGGCTGATTTCTTGGAAATAGAGCTTGGTTTCTACTGACATGCTGTTGCGGTTGCGCAAAAGGTTGAGCATTCATGACCGCGTATGGTTGAGGGATATAGGACATTTCCTGAGCAGAGTAATAATGCTGGGGGGTTCTTTCCGAAAAGAAGGGTCTAGGAGCGTGGTGTCTTCTATCACCCGAAGTTGCCATGGATGTTTCCTCTTTCATCCTACCCTTTGATATTCCTCCAGACCCTCCTTGGATTGCTTGGGAGGTTGCTCGAATGGCCGCTTGACTCAAAATTCTTCCCGTCTTCAAACCATTTTCCACCATTTCCTCAATCTTGATCGCCTCTGCGAAAGGCTTTCCCATTGCTGACAACATGTTCTGGAATTAGTCTGGTTCCTGAGCCTGGAGGAAAGTAGTGACCATTTCTATTTCGTCCATGGGGGTTTCACCCTGGATGCTTGCTCTCGCCATTTGATAGAATATTCTCTGAAGCTTTCTGAGGGTTTCTTCTTTAAGTTTGATAAAGAATTCCTGTCTTGCGCAATGTCAATGTTGTACTGGAACTGTTTCACAAAATCTCTGGCCAAATCATCCCAGATGTGCTATCGAGATATGTCTTGATCCATGTACCATTCTGAGGCTATCCCTATCAAGCTTTCTCCGAAATATGCCATCAGCAATTCTTCCATGCCGCCGGCACCTCGCAATTGATTGTAGTATTTCTTTAGATGAGCAATAGGGTCGCCATGCCCGTCATACTTTTCGAACTTCGGCGTCTTAAAGCCTGAGGGAAAATGGACATGTGGGAACATGCACAAATCTGCGTATGAAACACTCTTCTGTCCGCCTAAACCTTGCATGTTTTTCAAGCTTTGTTCCAAGCTGCTCATTCTTTTTGCCATTTCATCCCGTTCGGGAGCTTTTGGATTTTGGCTTGGCATGAGCTGAGGATAGACATTGGCGGCAAACTGGGTAGGATCCCGTGGAAGGGGTGGTGCCGGGAATGTAAAAGAAGAGGAATCAAAGAAAGGAGTATGCGTGCTGGGATGCGCCGTGATTGGAACGGGTAAACCAACGGATGTTCTTGCAGATGTATCTAATGCCGTCACCCGAGGATAGGAAGTGGAGGGTGATTCAGAGAGGGTTGTGACATTAGAATACCCAAACAGAGTAGGTGGGTAATTGGTGGGAGTATTAGAAATCCCACTTGACATGAGGAATAGTTCGGGGAACCCAGGGATCAGACTTGGGGGCTCTTTCCCGTTATTCCAGTCATCTAACATCTCCAGCATGCGACAGCGCAAAATTCTGTTTTCTTCTGCAGCTGCTGACTCAGTAGCCGGGACGGCTGACACAGAACTCTCTTCCAAAACGGGAACGGTTGATAGGGGGATTTCTGAAGACATGTTGGCACTTCTTTTGGACCTTGTGAAATAAGGATGGACACTTTCTTTTGATTTAGCAACGGGTTGCTGAACTTTTCCTTTGGACCTCGTGAAGTATGAATGTGAGGCCAGAGTACCACAAAATCAACCACCCTTTTCTAAAACCTGGAGTTTGGCAAACAAACGGTTAGTCCGAAACAACATAACGGATAAGTAATCTCACGTTGGGTGTGATGCACTTATACAGTTGATCGTGTTGCTACTTGTAATCGATTGTAATGCGTTATTCCGGCTTATACTTTCCTTTGCCTTCATCTTCTTCCCCTCTTTATCAATTTTCTCTTCTTTTTTTTCATTTTTTTTTTGTGATGGTCGAATCTTATGTGGATTGCCTACGTATCATGTCCCCGCATGAATCAGACCGGGCGTAGTTTGGAAAAGCGGGAATTGAGTAAATCAACTTATTCTTGAAAGAAATGCTTTAAATGAAGAAAGGAAAATATATTCATTTTTTGCTTATCTTTTTTTTTATATTTTTTTTTATATATTTTTATTTTTTTGCTTTTTGTTTTGCTTTTTGATAGAAAGACTTCTAAAAATAAAAATTTATTTGCTTTGGAGTAAAATCCATATTTTTAAATTTTGATTTTTATTGAATTTTCTTTTTATTTCATGAAAAGCAGTAGAAAGAACGAAACCATATTTTTTAGTTTTTTTTTTGAACTATTTTTACTTTTTTTTTTTGAATTTTCTAAAGAAAGATTTTAATGAACGAACTAAACGAGAGTATTTTTTTTTATATTTTTGTTTTTTTTTTTTTTATTTTTTTTTTAAAAAAAATTGGGGTCGGAACCAATGAGGTTTTCCTACGTATCTCACATCCGGTGAGAATCAGACCCGCGTAGTTCAGATTACGAGAGGACAATAATAATAAAATATTTTTTTACAGGAATTTTTAATTTTCACAATAAAACAAACTTGATTACAAAGTCTTAAAAACTAGCCATACTAACAGATTTTGATGAAAAGAAATACTTACAGACTTTAAAATCAAACACCATATGATCTAATCAAAAGAAATATAAAAAAAAACTAGCAGATTACTTCCCTGTTTGCCAATTTCAACCAAATAGTTATTTCTGCAAACATGGCCCCTTCTCAACTCCATATGAATTTTGAGGCCTGGAAGGATTTCTTTACAAACTTGTCCATTCTTTTACGAAGACAACCTTTCGACAACTGAAAGATGCTATAAGGCTATCTCGGCAAGAACGGTTTAAAATACCGCCGAAACTAGCTTGGCTTATTTTGACCAAAAATTCAAGCATTTACTTGCCACTGATTCTTTTTCTTATTTTTTTTTTCAAATTAAAAATCCTAAAAATGATCAAAAGTGGCCGTTTATGCAAAGTCGGCCTTTCGGCGTCCCTCTCGGGAACATTCGACTATTTTTGGCAAAAGCGGCATCACCAGACTTATTTATGACAAAAATTAAAATTTAGATATTTTTTTCTTTTTATTTATTTTTCAAATTAAAACAAAAAAAATCCGGTATTGCAAATACGGCCTTTCAGCGCCTCGGGGACGAAGATTATAAGGCTGTGAGGGTCAATCGACCAAAAATCTACAAAATGACCCAAAAGTGGCCGTTTATGCAAAGTCAACCTTCCGGCGTCCCTTTCGGGTACATTCGGCTGTTTTTGAAAACGGCATCACTCAACATATTTACAACGAAAAAATTAATTTCGATATTTTTGGTTATTTTTTGGAAAAGGGGAAGTTGGACCCGATGAAGGTTGCCTACGTATCTCACACCATGTGAGAATCAAACCAGCGTAGTTCGGTAATAAAAGAACTAAATCATTTTAAGAAAAGAAATCGAACCATTTTTAAACAGTATTTCTAAAACAAATTATTTTCAGGGAAGCTAAACTATCTTTAATAAAAAAAAAAAAATTGTTTTTGCATTTCTTCAAAAAATTATTTTCTAAATAGTTTTTTGCATTTTTCAAAAGGAAACATTTTAAAAAAAATTAACTATTTAAATTAACAAAATTTATTCGGGGATTATTTTTTTCATTTTGTTTTTTTTTTCATTTCCAAAAATTATTTTCCAAGAAAAACATCTCGTTTTCCATTCGATTGACATCTTCCACTCTTTACCCTATTTTTAACAAACCGGTCGGCATGAAATGAATAAATGCACACAAAAAGATGCAACAAGTTGGTCTTTTGTTTCAGGTACACCTGTCCTAGACAGGCCCAACCCCTGTGTTGAGCCTCCTAAGTCAAATATGCACATGATGCAAATAAACGTTCCTATCGGGGATCCCGCATAAGGTTTTGTTATTCTAAGTCATCATCCTATTGGAAAAGGCGTCTAGACCGACTTTAACTCGAGCGGACAACTCGAGCCGGGGAGTGTCAGTGCACCGGTAGCATGGCTTTCCGGCTTAATTGACAAAACTCTCCGCCTAAACATGTGTGACTACAAATCTTTCACCGGGTGCCAAGCACCACAGCTATCTTGAGAAAAACGGGCTATGTCCAGCAAATGCCCGATATTATATTTCAAAAGACTCAGAAGAGGAAAAATGGGTATCGGCACAATTTATATACAATTCACAAAATATCAAAGCGGTAAAGCAACATTTAGCATATTAAATATAAACATGTAATAAAATCACATAATAAATAAGCCAAATAAAATAATTATTCAAAGCTCGAATTCTTAAACCCTGAACCAGTAGTTCTGGGAATGTTCCCCAGTAGAGTCGCCAGAGCTGTCACACCTCCTTTTGGCGCGCCCCTACCCCGGAGGGTAGATGCGCGAGGGAGTTTTTCCAATTTAAGTGACAATATTCGAAACGGGATTATTCTATTTATTTCAGAGTCGCCACTTGGAATAAATTATGGTGTCCCAAGTCACCGATTTATTTAAATCCCGAATCGAGGAAATTTACGACTTTCCAAATGAAGTCTGCGAACCAGAGATTCTAAGTAAGAAATTCTGTTGACCCGAGGGAAGGTGTTAGGCACCCCCGGATCCCGTGGTTCTAGCACGGTCGCTTCAACTATTATAAATGGCTAAAAATATCTGATTTTATACATGTTTATAAATTAATGCTCTGATTAAACTTTTAAAACCGCTTTATTAATTTTGAAGAAAAGTATCTGACTTAAACAGTATTTAAACTATCAGTAAATAGATAATAAATAAAAATTATTTGCTCTAAATAAAATCAAAATTTTGTCCCCTTTCATTCCGTTTTGTACCCTATATAAAGTGAACACTTTAATTTCTAAATTTTACTTCTATTAACCCAATTCCGGCATATGTCTCTTAACAATTGAGTTAAACTACAAATGTCGTTCTTTTTGAAGAAAACTTGCTCAGCTTATTAACGAAATCTGGGCTTGAAGCCCAATACAAAGAAGAACGAAATCTAGGCTTGAAGCCCACACGCATGCGCCAACCTTCTCTATCGTGTGCCTTTCTAAGTAAAATTTCACAAATGCACAGTACATAGCCTGGAATTCAATTTTTATTGGTGGATTATTCTCTATATTCCTAACTTTTGGTTTATAAAGAAATCATATACTACTGCATATTGAAATAAATTGTTTTAAACTGTTTTTAGCTTTTCATGTAAGCTGTTTTTAGCTTTTCATGTGTTTGAACACTCATAATTGTTTGAACACATATATTGAACACTAATATGTTTGAAATCATATAAGCTGTTTTTAGCTTTTCATGCTTGAAGCAACATGTTTGAAACTAAACCAACAGTTATGAATTGAATCGTCAAATGCAAGCGGCTAGGAATCTATACTAAAATACATAAGTAATAAAAGAAAACTAGAAATTCAGCTTCAAACAGGATCTTCATTCGAACAGAACTTCATATCTTTACATGCATCAGTAATTAAACTTCAACCATGAACTAAAGAAGTACCTGGCAGTGGAAGAAAAAGTAATCAGTGACAGCAGTAACAACAAGCAGAAACGAACAACAACGCAATCAGCAGTAACCCAGGAGTGTATCATAGAATCCGGCAACTTCAGAAAACAATTCCATAGATGAAAAACACAACTTAACAGGCAATGACCTCTCAGACTGATCAAAACAAAACGGAATGCTTCAACTAACTTCACTGTAAGAAACAGAAAATGAAATCTCTCAATTAAACTCTCAATCTCTATCCTTTTTTCTCTCTGTTTTCCAGTAAGTCTCTCTATGTGAGTCTCAATGTCTGTCCCCTGTTCCAGCATTCATCCCTCTCTTTTATAGCCCAAAAGACACAGGCAGCCCCCCCCCCTAAATAAAATCCATCTCTAATCTCCCTGGCAGTACCACTAAGTCCTATCTAAGTATGGGTATTGGTATAAAAATACAAAAATACAGGGAGCTAATGGGATACCCTGCTGTACAGCAGCTTCCACTAGGTTGTACCATGTGCCTTGCATCATGACTGTTTAGCTTTTCTGATTTTCTTAAGTAAACTAACAGCTATACCCAATTCCACTCAGATTTTAAAGTCACAGATAAGTTGAAGTCTTTGATTTAACAGTGATTCAAGGCTTAAACAGGCAAATTCCAATTCACTGCCACACATTCTTATACAACTAATTGAGGATACTTCAAAACAAACAATTATCAGCTATAACAAACAACAAGAGCTAACTCAATACACAGAATCAAACAACAAACAGAACAGTTCAATTCAAACAAAAATGAACCACTGCCCGGGATTTCAAACAACAATTTCTACGAGATTTAGACGACGACATTCAATTAACTACAACATGTATCATTGATAACATATTAATTGATAAAACAGTGATTCTGAAAATCTCGGCCTAAAATGAAACTAAGTATTCGACGACGCTAATCGAAGCGAATACATATTTCATAACACACGCAATCGAACAAACAACAACAGAAGAGCAATTGACCACATAAAAGGTCTTCGCGGGAAGGAGAAAAAAGAATAAGCATCCGAAAAATTAACGACAGATGAAAATTATGAAACGACTATACTAAACAAGTAAATAAGAAAAGAAAGAAGAAAGGAAATACCTCGAGAGGAGAAAATTGGCAAAGAAAACAACGGGCTTGAGCTTTTGGGGCCAAACGGAACTTAATCGGGGTGTTCTCGGTTGAGAACACCTAGATTAAGGTCTGTTAGACCTCAAATTCCATTGAATTCAATCACAGAAACCCAAATCTAATTTCTAGGGTTCATACGGTTGATTTGGGGTTTTGAGTTTTCCGGTTAGATTCGAACGAAACCAAAGGTGGTTTGGGTGTGAGCGAGGCTATGGGAATGTTTGGGATGAGTTTGGGGGTAAACGGGAGCGGCGAAGTTTGACGGCCGTTCTTTGATTCAATATTCGAAGCATTGAGGTGTGATTCGAAGGAAACTAAGCTCAGGACTGGAATGAGGAGGTTATGGGGGTGTTGTGGTGTAAACATGGGAGTGTTTGGCCTACTGGAACCGCTGTGAGGCAATTTCCGGTAGGCGGAACACGGTGGTAGACGGCGGAGGGTTTTCGTCTCTGATAGAGACTAAGGAAGGGATCGTTTGGTTTGGGCGTGCAAAACGGGTATTGGGGTGTTTTTTGGTTAGGTTAGACATGGGAATTAATCTGGGCCGTTGGATGAAGGAATCCGACGGCTCAGATCAAAAGGACGATGGGGCGGTTGGGGTTAACTGGGGTCGGGGCAGGCCTGGGTACTGGACTGGGCAAAAATTGTTTTGGGCCTGATTCTTGATTTTAAATTTTGGCCCAAATCAACGAATCTCTTGATTCTCAACCCCTTTTTTTTTCTTTTTCTTATATATATATATATATATATATATATATATATATATATATATATATATATATATATATATATATATATATATATATATATATATATATATATATATATATATATATATATATATATATATATATATATATATATATATATATATATATATATATATATATATATATATATATATATATATATATATATATATATATATATATATATATATATATATATATATATATATATATATATATATATATATATATATATATATATATATATATATATATATATATATATTTTTATTTTCATTTTATAAAACAAACCTAATTACTTTTAATTGCAAATTAAATCCTAAGAATGCAAACATGCAGTATATTTTGTATTTTTCTTAATCTAAATAAACAAACATGCACACACAAAAATACAAATAATAAGAAAAATTAACACAGAAATCCACAGATATAACAACGATACAAGAAATGATTTTATTTTGAATTTTTTTGGGAGTAATTCATGTTAGGCAAAAATTACGTGCTCACAACCATTGCCCACTTAAAATTGAGTTACAGCATACTGTATTACCTAGGAAAAAGTTATTCAGATTTAAAATCATTTGGACCATTGATCCTACTTTTGTGGCAGTTCTAGAACAAGTTTGGGAAACACATATTTAGTTAATACCGGCTATTAATCACTTTACAGAGTCCATCCAAGTGTGGAATAAGAACACGTTTGGAAATATCTTCAAGAAAAAAAAAAAGAAAAATGCTTGCAAGAATAGGTGGAATTTAGGCTTCTATCGACTTCTCAACGAGTAATTTTTTACAAGAACTAGAAAAATCTCTTACTAAAGATTTTAATCATATTCTCCAACTAGAAGAGGCTTTTTGAAAATTAAAATCACGTATAAATTGGTTAAATAATGGTGATGCTAACACCAAGTTTTCCATCTAACTACTTTAAATCAACGTCGTAATAATCGTATAACTGCTATTCAGGATTTAGGAGGTAATTGGATTGCAGACCCTCATCAGATTAAGGATGACATTATTACTTATTATAGCCATCTCTTTACTACTCAACAAACCCGGTCTGCCTCTGCGTCATATGTACATCCCTTTAAGTTCCTTACTCCAATGGACCAACTTAGTTTAAATATGCCTTTACAGGATTCGAAAATAATAAATGCATTAAACTCCTTTCAACCTTTTAAGGCACCTGATCCTGATGGCCTACACCCTGGGTTTTATCAGAAATAGTGGCATATTGTAGGCAACTCTGTCAAACACTTTCGCCATAAGGTCTTCTTAGAATCACAGGTTGACCCAGTTATAAATACCACTTTTATCTGCCTAATTCCTAAAGAGTAGAATGCTGCCACAATAGCTCAGTACATTCCAATTAGCCTCTGTAATACCATTTATAAGATTATTACTAAAATTATTGTAAATCGAATTAAACCAGTTCTGGATCATCTCATCAATCAAACTCAATCGAGTTTTCAGAAAATAGACGTGCAGTTGATAATACAATTATAGTCCAAGAACTTATTACTAGATTTCATAAAATGAAGGGTAGGAATACTAATATGTTACTCAAACTAGACCCGAAAAAGAATTTTGATAAGCTTGAGTGGGCCTTTATTTATTAATACCCTTCACTCTTTACTTTTTCCAACAAACTTATTCAGCTCATAATGTCATGTATTACTACTTCTTCAATTGTCACTTTAATTAATGTATTTCCTACTGACTACTTCACACCTACAAGGGGAATTAGACAAGGTGACCCCTTATCGCCTTATCTTTTTATCATATGTTTACAAATGCTGTCAGGGAAAATAATTTCTGAGGTGGACTATAACATTTGACATCCCATCTCCATTGGCAAAAGGGGACCTCAACTATCTCATCTCTTTTTTGCAGATGATGTCATCTTAATATCCAAAGTCACAACTACATCATGTTAGTCAATAGTTCACACCATAAGTTAATTTACTAAGCACTCGGGTCAAACTATTAATTTTGATAAATCCCGAATTTTCTTCTCAAAGAATTGTCCTACTCAGATAAAGATTGATTTGCAGAATATTTTTAGTATACCGGAGGGCACTCATTTTGGAAAGTATCTAGGGTTTCCTATTTTCGGCTCAAGACCTACTAACGGTGATTTCCGATTTTTAATTGAGAATGTTAAGTCTTAGTTAGCAAGATGGAAAACTCATTTCTTAACAAAAGCTGGTAGACAAACATTGATACGTTCTACATTGAATAATCTACCCAACCATATAATGTAATATATTACCTTTCCAGCATCTATTATTTCCTTGCTCAATAGATATCAAAGAAATTTTCTATAGGACACTACTCCTCAGTAGAGAAAGCTACATTGCAATGGTCTAGGGTTACTAAACCTTTAGTACAAGGGGACCTGGATATACAAAATCTTTGTATAAAAAACAATGTCTTACACGCTAGTCTAGCTTGGAGATTATTCAAAAACCCAACTCAACTATGGGCACAAGTACTAATACACAGTCATCTTAGATTTCATAATGTCAGTCACACTACAATGTCACGAACTTGGTCTAATATTATTAAGGGTTGGTCCTTTTGTAGACTGGGTTATACATGAATTTAACAAATAGTAATTATGTCAAATTTTGGACGGAACCATGGTTAGATTATAATTCTTTCCTTCGTAATTACATCTATGGACCTCTTCCAAAAGGAGACATCACTAAAACAGTGTCTGCTTATTTTTATAAGTAACGGTGGTATTTGGAGGATTTGCCTTTTCCATTACCATCCTTACTGAAAGTTAAAATAAGTAGTACTTACTTGCCATTGACTTGCACTAAATATGATCAGCTTATTTGGGGACTTACTCCAAATGGTTTGTTCTCTGTCAAATATATTTACCACGCACTTACCCGAACTGATTCTTCTCCAAGCATTAAAGCCGTTAATTATAATTGGATTTGGCACATTCACATACCTCCTAAGATCTCTTTTATTTCTTATATGGTTACTTTGTCACGACAGGCTTCCCACAGCTGTGTATTTGGACAAAATACATGTTATTACTTCTTCATTATATCCACAATGTGGTTCAGTTCCTGAAATTATACAACACATTTTCTTTGAATGCAACAATGCTGTTGCACTTTGGATAACACTTAAGATAGATATAAGGTCATTCAGTAACTCAGCAACTACTAATAATGTTGATAGGTGGAAAATTTTCATAAGATACCCACAATTATCATCTAATAATAGGATCCCCTTATCAACTATGGTATCATTTGCACTATGGCAGATTTGGACTGCCATGAATAAGAATTTTTTCGAACATTCACAC